>PVIC010036628.1:0-18491 GCA_004025085.1 Thryonomys swinderianus
AGCGACAGATTTCTGTTGTTCCACCTTGAAGGTCACAGCCGCTTCCCTCTGCTCTTCCGCTCTGCTGTGGAGCCCACTGAGTCCATTTGAAATCTGAGTTGTATTTTAAGTTCCTAGGTTTCTGTTTGCTTCTTATTCTTGTATTTCTTGACTGAAACTTTCTTGTCCACTTTTGTCTGCTGTGTCTGTAGTGCCTGAAACAGTTTTATGCCAGTGACTTTGAAGTTCTCCTGAGATCAGCCCCTCTGTGCATCCCGGCATTGGCTGCTGAGTCCTTTCTCTCTCCTGTCGAGATTTCCCAGATCTCGGTGAGTGACTGTTTCTCCACTGTGTTCTGGAAGCTGCGTTCTGGGGAGTGATGCTCTGAGCTTATGACTCTTATTTCCCTTCTGTTCTGTCACAGTGGGGAGAAAGGCTGTCTCGGCAGATGGAGACAGGACCTCCTGGTTGCTTTTCAGTCTCTGCCTTGTTACACTGGTGGGAGAAAGGTGAGGGCTCCCCAGGCTGGTGGCACCGACACCACCCTGTCTGGGTCCCCCTGTCCTGGGTGGGCCTGAGGCACCACTGCTGCTGGGGCGGGGGAAGGCCCTGGACCCTCCATAGCTCCCCTGATGGGACCTCAGCGGGGAGCGGGAGGGTGGTGGGAATGTGGGTCTCGCCTCCTGGTGGCTTCTGTCAACCCCGTAGGGACTTGCCCTGTCTGGGGGTGGGTGGCAGCCTGGTGGAGAGGAGGAAGGAGAATGAGGATTTGGTTTTTGTCTCCCAAGAGTAGAGATCTAGGCTCCCAGCTTCCTTTCACTGACCGCAGTAGGAGTGGGGTGTAGTTTCTCGTGACGCTCAGGTGGCTATTGTCTGAAATTCTGTCTTGTGAGGCAGCCCCTCTATTTTGGCTAGAGATACCTGGGTTCCTGGAGACTTTTTCCTCCCTGTTGTTTTTTTCTGGACAGCAAGGTCCTCCAGTCTCCACATATACAGGGATGTATATGAAGGAAAGAGGTTGCCTGTTGTGCCATATATCTGTAATCCCAGCACTCTGGGAGGCTGAGGCAGGAAGGTCAAGAACAACCTGGACAAATTAGTAAGACACTATCTCAATAAGTCAATAAATAAATAACAAATTAAAGTGCTGGGGATGTATCTCAGTGAACAGGCCTAGGATTCAATCCAGGACTCAAAAAGTAAGTAAAGAAGCAAGTGAATCCTGAGATCCAGAGGTCCCTAGATAGTCTGGATTCTCTCCTCTTTTCAGTGTCTCCTCATGTGTGGTTTTTTGTTTTTGTTTTGAAACAGAGTCTCACTTTATAGTTCAAACTGGCCTTGAGCTCACTATGTAGCCCAGGCAAGCCTGGAACTCGGCAATCCTCCTGCCTCTGCCTCCCAAGGGCTGGGATTACAGGTGTGAGTCACCACGCCTGGCATTGTGGTATGTGGTGCTGGGGATTGAACTCAGAACCTTGAACCTGCCAAGTAGATGCCAGAACTACTGACCTAAATCCCTGGCCTAGGCCATTACTTTTCTGAAACATTTTTCCTGACCTGCTTTCTATAGCTATTAAGGAAATAAAATTAGTGCCCAAAGAGTGATATTGGAAACTTTACACCCAGTTGTTTCCATTTGGCAATGAAAACCAGTGGGGGAAGAATAATATGTGACCTGTTTCTCAAACCAGAGGTAAAAAAACACCTCCAGCTTATTTCAAAAAATCAGCACAATCCTGATTCCAAAACCTGATGGACAAAAAGAAAACTATAGATCAATATCTCTCAAGAACACAGACGAAGCCAGGTGTGGTGCCTGGCTTTGATCCCAGCACTTTAGAGGCTGAAGCAGGAGAATCACTGTGACTTCAAAGACAGTCTGGGCTACGCAGAGTTCAAGGCCAACTTGGACTATGTAGAGAGATCCTGACTCATACAAAACAAAAATAAACAAACAGAGAGTACATAAATGCAGAAATTATCTTTTTTTAGATATTCTTTTTGTGTGTGTGGTACTGGGGATCAAACTTGGGCTTGTGCTTCCTGTGGAGGCACAGTACCACTTGAGCTAAATCCCTGGTCCTGATGCAGAAATTCTTACAAAATGTTAGCAAATTTAATTCAAAAATATGTTATAAGGACAATACATTAAGACCAAGTTAAGACTTAGCTCTGAAGTGTAATGTCGGTTTAACAGGAAAACTTCTAATAAAAGCAGCAAAGAAACATGAAGAAATGCTCAACATCACTGGTCATTCAAGAGATGCAGATGAGATCCTCTCTCACTCCACAAAGAATGGTTGCTCTCTCAAAATTAACCAGAAACAAATGCTGGCGAGGCTGAGGGAGAAAGGAGCCCTCCTCTGCTGTTGGTGGGAATGTAGACTGGTGCAACCACTGTGGAGATCAGTGTGGAGGTTCCTCAAAAAACTAAGATTAAAGGGGGCCGGAGATTTAGCTCAGTGGTTCTGGCACCTGCCTCGCAAGCTCAAGGTTCTGAGTTCGAACCCCAGTAACCACATACAATGCTGGGTGTGGTGACTCACACCCACCAGCAATCAATACCACATACCACAGTGCTGGGCGTGGTGGCGCAGACCTGTAATCCCAGCACTCGGGAGGCAGAGGCGGGAGGATTGCTGAGTTCAAGGCTTGCCTGGGCTACATTAGTGAGCTGAGGGCCAGCCTGAACTACAAAGCAAGACCCTGTCTCAAAAAACAACAACAACAAGCCGGGCATGGTGACTCATGCCTGTAATCCCAGTACTTGGGAGGCAGAGAAAGGAGAATTGCTGAGTTTGAGGCTTGCCTGGGCTACATAGTGAGCTCAGGGCCAGCCTGAACTACAAAGCGAGACCCTGTCCCAAAAACAAAACAAAACAAAAAAACAACAACAAAAACTAAGATTAGAGGTTCCAGTTGACCCTGCTATTTCCCTGCTGGGTATATACACAAAAGAATTAAAAGCATCATATCACAGTGACATATGTGCACCTATGTTTATAGCAACACAGTCTGTAATAACTAAATCTTGGAAATAGTCCAAATGCCCATCAGTCAGAGACTGGATAAAGAAGACATGGTTTTTATTTTTTAAATAAAATGGAGTATTACTGCGCCACAAAGAATGATAAATTAGAGGCATTTATACTTAAGTAGATGTACCTTGAACCATACTCCTAAGTGAAATAAACAGGAAACCGATGTGTACATACCATATCATTTTTCTAGTATGAGTAACTGAAGGTGTAAATGAGGTCCAGAATATACAATCAATAATATGAAACAGGAAGAAAATGTTCAAAGGGAAAGAGGAAATAGGAAGCAGGGGAAAGCAAAGGAAAGGAAATTGGTGGTAAAACCAAAAATGACAACAAAATGTATGTATAGGGTACGTAGATATGAGGGTAGGAAGTGTAGGGAGGGCAGGGGAATGGTAAAAATGAGAATCAAGAGACAACATGTACAGGTACAAATCTCAATGAGGAATGTGAACATAATGTATTCCTAAAATGTTACAACTCAATAAAGAAAAAAAAACTTCTACATAATATATTAATTAATTCACAAATAAAAGAGAAAAAAACCATGTGATTATCTCAAAAGATAATTTCTGCTGGGCGTGGTGGCTCACGCCTGTAATCCCAGCACTCGGGAGGCAGAGGCAGGAGGATTGCTGAGTTCGAGGCTTGCCTGGGCTACACAGTGAGCTCAGAGCCAGCCTGAACTACAAAGCAAGACCCTGTCTCAAAAAAAAAAAAAAAAAGAATCAAAAGATAATTTCTAAAATAAATGTCAAACGGGGCGTGGTGGCTCATACCTGTAGTCCCAGCAGTCGGGAGGCAGAGGCAGGAGGATTGCTGAGTTCAAGGCTTGCCAGGGCTACATAGTGAGCTCAGGGCCAGCCTGAACTACAAAGCGGGACCCTGTCTCAAGATAGATAGATAGATAGATAGATAGATAGATAGATAGATAGATAGATAGATAGAATATCAGTTCATTCATGATATATAACTAGTACTAGAAAGGACCTTTCTCAACTTGAAAAGGCATTATGAGACCCCCGCAACTAGCAATATGAGGTAGAATGGGCCTGTAATCCCACCCCTAGAAAGGCTGAGGCAGGAGGACCCCCACAAATGTGAGGCCAGCCTGGGCTGGAAAGGAGACCTTGTCTCAAATAAAATAACCCACAGCTGACATATACTTAATAGTAAAACTTCCTCCTAAGTCCAGGAAAATGACAAGGATCGCAGTCTCCCAGTAGGGCAATAAGAAGGGAAAAGGGAGGGCTGGGGATTTAGCTCAAGTGGTACCACGCCAACCTTGGATGCACAAGGGCCTGAGTTCGATTCCCAATATTGCAAAAATAAAAAAAGATAAAGGGAGGGAGGGAGAAAGAGAGGGAGGACATGCCTCTATGTCTCTAAGGAGGACCTGATGGCTCATACCCATAATGCCAGCCGTGCAGGAGGAGGCTGAAGCAGGAGGATCAGCATTTAAAGCCAGCCTAGGCAAATTAGAAAGACCCTGTCTCAAAACCTGACAGACAGAATTCGTGTAGTCACAGAGAACATTGGTTCATGTGGAAAATTCTACAGGTGCCGCAAAGCAACTATAACAACTTCATAAATGAATTTAGCAAGATTATAAGATATGAATATATGGAACTGGTAATTGTGTGTCTCTCTCCGACACTGCACTAGTAGCCAGCCAAACATTTTAGAATTCCTTTTATAAGTTTAAAGGGCTTAATAATAAAAGTGCTGAAAGAAGTCTTAAGGTAAAGTGGCAGAAGTCGTCTGATCATGGTCAGGAGACTTGATGTCCTTAGGAGGAGAGGTCCCTAGGGGCTTGATGTGCTGGAGAGTCCTGACTGTGACCCTTGAACCCTTATGCCGAGGTTGGTGAGTTGTTTCTAACATTTATATGAAAATGAAAAGAACCCAAGTTAACCCCCAAGATCTTGCCATATAGCCAGACATGGTGGCACAAACCTGTAATCCCAGTACTCAGGAGGCTGAGGCGGGAGGAGCATCATGAGTTTTTCTGTTTTTTGTTTTTGACACAAGGTCTCTCTGTAGTTCAGACTGGCCCTGAGCTCACTATGTAGCCCGGGATAGCCTCAAACTCACAACAATCGTCCTGCCTCTGCCTCCTGAGTGCTGGGACTACAGGCATTAGCCACCACACCTGGCATTGTGGTGTGTGGTACTGATTGCTGATAGGAATGAGTCACCATGCCTCGTATTGTGGTATGTGGTACCAGGGATCAAACTCAGGACCTTGCTCTTGCAAAGCAGATGCCAGAACCACTGAACTAAATCCCTGGACCAAGGCCAGCCTGGGCTACAGAAGGAGACTCTGTCTCAACAAAGCAAAAAGAAAAGACTCATAAAACTAAACTCTACCTATAAACAAAAATCAGAAAACTAACACTGAGTTGGGGTGGGATGTAGCTCAGGGGCAGAGCACTTGGTCAGCCTGTTCAAGGCTAGGCTTGAGCCAGCACTGGAAATGTTATGGAAACCTCCCTGGGCTGTGGGCAGAGGTTCAGGATAATGGCTCCCAGGTCAGAAGCCTTATGGAGGGATCACAGCCCACACTTGAGAAAACCCCACACTTTGCTACCTGTATTTGTCAGCTCTCCAGTCACTGGGGCAAAGTACCTGAGATCCAGAACTTACAGGAGGAAAGCCTAATGTGGCTCCCGGCTTCTAGGGACTCAGGCCGTGGCTGGGTGGCCCCGCAGCAGGACCAGCGCGGTGGAAGGGCCTGGAGGAGAACAGGTGCTCACCTCACGGCGGCTGGCAGGAACTGGAAGTGAAGAAGAGCCAGGGAGCGCTTGATCATGTGGGCGGCACCACAGGTTGCAAAGGAGGCTGGGAAATGAGTGCTCTGTTTGGTGGCTAAGGTGCTAGGATGTCTGCTGTGGAGACTGTTCCTGTCAAATACTGAGGACATAGGGACAGGAGACCAGGATAACCTGGCCAAGACTTGGGAGCATAAGGTATGGATTTATTCTTATGCTGGAGCAGCCCAAAGTGGGAAGCTGGGTGGCAGGAGCTGGGGCAGGAGTTGGGTAGAGGAGAGAGTCTGGATCCTTCCGAAGCAGTGATGCTGGAAGCTTCTGGGGAGCTCCGTGATCGACAGAGAAAGACCTGGCATATAAGGATGTGATGCCCAGAGCGCAACATCCATTTCGTCCAACAGCCATTTCACAGCACGTAAGACAAAATATTTGATATTGTGATATCAAGGCAGAGTAAAAGGAGAGGACACTGTGCTCCTTCACTTGAGCCACTGGGATGAATCTAGGACTTTTTAATCTCAGAAATGCTTGGGTAAATGTTATGGCTTAAGCCACTCCGGGATGGTGTTCTATTGATAGCAAAAAAAAAAAAACCACTCAAATGCACGCTTACACCTCCACTAGAAGCTTCAACAGTTCTCCATTCTCTCTGTGGCTTTTTCTTACCACAAGGACCGAAAGCCTCAGTCCAGCTCTCAGAGGCTCTGCCTGACATTTCTAGTCACACCTCAAAACCTCACCATGACATCTGTAGTTGCCCCAGGACCTTTGCACATGCTGTTCCTGGGCCAATGTCCACTGAGCCTTGGGTGAAGCCTCCGTGAGGTCTTCCCATCTTTCTGCTGAAGCTCTGTTTCATCTGACACGTTTACTTGCACCCCTGTTGCTGGTACAATATAAGCCCCTGGCAAGAGCACGGTTGACTCTTGCATGAGTGAAAGTCTGTGAATCATTGTTTCACTGCGGGAGACTTTAACAACATCACTAGCAGCAATGAATACTGAGGCTGTCCTGTGGGTCTCTGTTACCTGTGGGTTGAAAATATTAAATAAAGTAGAATTTGTAGTCTGTAAGTTTTAAGTAGCTTTTATGATAGTATATTGTTTCTTTTTTTCAAGACAGGGTCTCGCTTTTGTAGTTCAGGCTGGCCCTGAGCTCACTATGTAGCCCAGGCAAGCCTGGAACTCAGCAATCCTCCTGTCTCTGCCTCCCGAGTGCTGGGATTACAGGCGTGAGCCACCACGCCTGGTGATAGTATATTGTTATAATTGTTATCTTATTATTGCAGTTTTCTTATAGAGCCTAATTTTTTTTTTCTTTTTGGTGTTTTGAGATAAGATCTTGCTATGTAGCCCAAGGTGGCCTCAGACTTGCGGAGATCCTCCTGCCTCAGCCTCCTGGATGCTGGGATGACAGGCACGAGGCACATCGCTGCAGATGTAATCTAATGGAATGTGACATCCAGAGAAGGTGTGGGGGGCAGGTGATGGGTCTCACTGCATCCACAGAGCCCCATTCCGGGAAGCCTCGGGATGGGAATGCGCCCAGTGCCTGCGGAGCAGGGAGGTGGGGTCCCCCTGCTCTTGGGCACTGCTGAGAAAGGATCTAGCGGTTCAAGGCCATGTTGGCCACCTGTGCTGGGACCTGGGCAGATGTCCAGGGGGCAGTGCTGGGCAGAGCAGATGCGCTGTCTCCCCTAGGGGCTCAGGAGGCCACTGCGAGCTCTCAGGTGCTGTACCCCTGCGGGGTCCCCTTGGGGGCTGCTGCCGGGGCCTCTCCCTCAGTGTCCTCCCTCTAGGGTCACCCTCTGGGCTCCCTGGAGACCGCGGCTGGGGTAGCCCTGTGTCCCCTCCGGAAGCGCCCTGTGCACCCTCCAATCGCAGCTGAGGCGGAGGGTGCGGGGCTCCTGGCTCTGCCCCGCGCAGCACCCGCGGGGGCACTGCTTGGCGTGGCGCGAGGCCGTCTCTGGCTGCGGTCTCCAGTTCGCTGGGAGTCCCGAGACCTGAGCACCCGGGCTGTCCGCCGGGCAGTAAAGTGACCGAGGAGGCCCTGAGCCTCCCGGGACGCAGCAGCCTCTGTGCAAGGCCCGCGCCGAGCCTGTTTCCTCATCTGCAGAGCAGGCCGGTGACAGCCGCACTCGAAGCCGAAGCCTGAGCTGCGCGCCGGCACAAGACCAGCGGCAGCCCAGTCTCGGCTTTCCAGACTTTCCAACCTGAGCGTCTATTGCTTTGATCATGATGGGTGGAGACCCCAGAACCAAACAGAGGATGAAACAGAGAGGGCGAGGGAGGAGGACGGAGGGCCAGGCCCGGGGGACGCGCAGGCCCTGGAGGTGCAGGGTGGGCAGGGACCCGGAGAGAGGTGGGAGGGGTCTGGGAAGGGGCGGGGCCTGGCGGCTGTGGAACTGGGTGTGGTCTGGTTGGTTGTGGGCGGGCCTTGCGGTGGCCGGGGCGGGGCCGAGGCTGAGCGAGTTGGGTGGGCCGCGCGGTTGAGGAAGGTGAGGCGGGCTGGGTTTGAAATCACTGTGAGGGTTGGGGCAGAAGGCCACGAGCTCAGCCCCCGCGTGCCTGCTGGGATCTGGCAAGGAATGAACCCTCTGCCTTAGCATCCTCTGCTAATGGGGACGATGGAGCAGGGAATGGCCGGGCCCTGCGAAGAGAGCCTGGCACAGGTAGTGGGCTCTGTGGTCACACCTGATCGGGACATGGGTAGCTGTCCCGCCCTCCTGCCACATCCCAGCTGCGTGGCCCGGCTGCTCTGAGTCAGGGACGTGTCCTTTACTTTATCCCCTCTGCCAGCCTGCCCACGAGGATACCCCTTGTCCTGGAGAGGGGACACTGCGCAGCCCCACGCTCCCCTGACGTCCGTCCCGGGGCCACTCCCCACGGAGGTGGGGCTGTGGCCGGCAGGGTGGCCACAGTTGAGGCATCCTAAAGGAGACTCGCGTCTGCAGAGAGGGGCAGGTCTCTTCCGAGCAGGCCTCACCCTCCTGGCAGGATGCGGTCGGGGTCTTGGCGGGGTCCTTCCACCTGCCGAGCTCGGTCTGACAGCCACACGGACAGCTCCCGCGTGCCTCAGGGCGAAGCGGATGGGGTAGCCTGGGACCATCTCTGCCCTAGGAGCAGCCTGGCCCTGGCCCCTCACCTGTCCACGGGATCCCTGCTGCCCCTGGCGTTCTGAAGATGCAGAGAAAAGGTGAGGCCTAACCTGCAGCCCAGAGCCGCATGGATACGGGGACAGCGAGGGTGACAAAGAGTGGCTGCTCGAGTCTGTGCCAGGCCGGACTGAGTTCTGAGCCACACACACCCACACGCTGTGCAGGGATCGGATCTAGTCAGGAACGGTTTGCACAGTGCGGGTCCCCCTAACCCAGAGAGGCCTTGGTCCCTGCACCTCCCTCCCCAGACAGAATTAACACGAGCAGCAGAGCCCTGAGAGATCTGAACTGCACGCCCATTGCCAGGTGGGCGTGTGCCCTCTTGGGGCTGGCTAGTGAGCTGGGAATCGGAAGGCCAGCCTGGAAATTGTCCCATGCTGGGTATTCTGGGGCGGGGAAGCCTGTGTGCTCCCGGGGGCCAAGCTGGTCCAGGAAGCTTGTCCACCTCCTCGCCTCGCTGGTCGCTCCTAGATCCACGCAGCTTGAACCTGGTGAGATCGGACCCCACCCAGCCCCTGGCTGCTGAGTCCGCCCCAGCACTGGGGCAGCTGTGCTGTCCCTGCCTGTGATCTGGGCCTGTGAGCTGGCCTGGGCAACCCCGTGTGAACCTGCTTGGGGCTGAGCCACCAGGTACCCGCCTCACTCCCTTCAAGGAGCTGCTAACCTCTTGGGGAGCTGTGGACCGAGGGCAGGGGTTCCAGGCAGGCGCAGCAAGTTTGCCAAGAGCCTGTGCCCTCCTGGATTCCCGGCCGCGCTCAGGGCTGGATCCCCCCTTTAGGCCACAGCTCTGGGCCACAGGAAACCAGCCTGGGGTTGTTTGGGTTGGATCACACAACCCCGGTGCAGGGGCCAGTGTGGACATCTGCTGTCTTGGCAGGCCTTGCGCTCAGGCCTCCCCTTTCTGCCAAGAGCCCCCACGACCTCGTGGGGATTCCCCTGAGTGTGCAGCTGGGAGCCCCAACTCGGTCCAGATGCTCCAGTCCCTCCCCGCTGAGCAATGGGCCTCTGGCCCCAGCTGGGTCACCAGCCTCCGCCCTGAGGATGAGAGCGTGCTCCTCGTCCGACGGCCCGTCCCTGGGGTGGCACTGAAGTCCTTGTGTGTGCCCGGCCGGAGCCTTGCCAGGCCCTGTTGGGTCCTCCCTGGCCGCACCCTCCGCTGACTGGCTGTGGGGCTCCGTTCTGCTCAATGTGAACGTCCAACCCCAGAACCCCAAGGCACTAGACGCCAAATGCCAACCCCAGCTCTGCCCCGACCCGCTGTGTGGCCCGAGGCAAGATGGCCTGTCTTTGGGCCTCCCTGGGTGTCTTTATCCGGGCGACTGTCTGGCCTTCAGAGCTGACACTCTGTGGCCCCAGGCTGCTTCAGCGGTAGCAGCAGATGGGCTGGTGTGTCCACTGTTGGGGGCAGCAGTCACTTCTCTTCGAGCCACTGTGCATCAGAGTTTTGACAATTTTATTAAAGTTGTGGGTGTTTTCCCTAGACTATCACCATAGCGCGCGCACGCACACACACACAGAGTTCCTAGAGGAACAGCCTTCAAATGCCTATCCTAACTTGAAGGTAACACCCCTGTTACCCTAGGACAGGTTCCCGCCCTTGGTGTTTAATGGTTGTGCTTGACGCGGGGTGCTGTGACACCACCCCAAGAAGACAGCACGTGTGGCTGAGACGGTTTCACCAAGCCCGGGCCTGTAAGTTTCCTCTTGGGCAGGCAGCTGGACTGCATTTCCCAGTCTCCCTTGCAGTTAGGTGAGTCCACATGACTGAGCCCTGACCAATGAGCTACAAGCTGGAAGCTCCCCCTTTCCCGGGCCCTTTACTCCATAAACATCTTCCACGCTGCCCTCTGCACTGTCCTTCCCTTCCACTGATTGCTGCAGAGGAGGAGAAGGTGCTGGAAGATGACGGCCACAGAGTAAAGGAAACCAGGCCCTTGAATGACCCAGGGCACCAACCTTGCCCTCCTTCCACCAGCCTGGCAAATAAGAAATACACTTAGATTTGGAGCTCTTTGTTATAACTCTGTGACTAATACCTTGCACTCGGGTAAGATTCTTTCTGTCAGAGAAGGAATCCACCTTAGATGCCCTAATGCTTACGAGCTGCTCTTCTCCTCTCTGACCCGGAAACTGAAGAAGTAACCACTTCTGGACCCTGAACCCCACGACCCTTGCAGGGTCTTGATTCTCAGAGTTCTGGGCCTTGCCCCTAGCCTGCAGTCTCCACCCTGCTTTCCTCAGTGACTTGTGCAGTGTTGCGTTCTCCTGCGTATTGGCCATTGTCCAGGGTCAAAAGACAGGGGACCCGGAGTTCAGGAGCTCTGTTTTTCCTTCTGGACTCATAGCTCCCAGAACAAGGCCTGGCTTGGCTCCATGCTGACTGCTGGCCTGGCCCCCCAGTACCAGGGCCCTTGCAGTCCCTGTGGAAGGAAGCCCTTCCAGCTCCGTCCCAGAATCCCACTTGCCCAGAGCCCCAGATTCCAGCTGTGCAGAGGGACCTCTGCCTCCTGCTCTTCTCCTGTGTGAGGTGTAGCCAGGTGCCAAGAAAACAGAGGCTGGGGTTGGACCGGGCTGTGCAGCACTGGCCCAGGGTGCCAGCCAGATATGGCACCTTGGGTGCTGCCCCCGCCCCGTCTCACTGGAGACTGATTAGGTTAACCTTCGCATCCCCCATGGAAACCCTTTACACTCATCTATTACTAGCTCAGTCTGTCTCGCACATACCAGCTAGCAGACCAGTCTTATCTTTCAGATAATAACAGTAACACCGCTGCTGGGTTTTTTCCCTCCCCGTGGAAGAGACGCTGTCACTGCCCCATTCCACAGATGGGGATGTTGAGATCAAAGAGCCTCCCGCATCAGCCCCCAGGCAGCTGGGAGCCTGTCCAGCCGGGCAGGTGCACAGGGCGGCTGGGGCTTTGCTGCCTGGCCCGGTTCTCCCACTCTGCGGTGTGGGGGAGAGAGCCGCTGGGGGTGCCGAGCCCCTCCTCTGTGGCCCCGGCCCAGGACTCGTCCTCCTGCTCCCGTTCCCCGCATCGAACGCGGAGGCTGCCTGCTCAGCTTGGCTGGGTTTCCGCTCAGCCTCCCCAGCGGGCTCCGCATCTCCGAGGTTCTGTGCTCACTTTGCAAAACTGCGGAAATTTATAGCCCAAGTAATTGATCACAGCGCTGCTGCTTCCCTGTGTCTCGCTGGGTCTCCGAATTCCCTTCTCCACACACTCCCTTCGCTTTTCCTCCGCGTACCATCTGGGGTGTGAGAGCGAAGGAAGCCAAAAGAGGGAGGGCGGTTCTAGCCCCAGTTCTGCCATGTAGGAGTCACATGAGCCTCAGTTTCCCCAGCCCTCCGCCGACCGCTCAGGGGTGCTGGTTGGGCATGTGCACCCACACGGGGTGACTGCCCCTCGGGGCAACTCTGGAAACAGGAGGGACTGCGACTGGCTTCCCCGATGGGAACGCTGGGTCCCTGAGAGCTCGGGCCTCCGCTTGGGGTCACAAAGCTGTCTTGACCCAGACGCAGCGGGCCTCAGAGCCCAAACCATGAGGCTACATGGCCACCCCAAAGCCAGGGCTGACCGGAAAGGGGTGACCCTGGCCCTCTCAGCTTACCCCTGCTGCCCTGCGTGCTGGGCCCGTGAGCACAGAGCGGAGGCTGTGGCAGGAGAGACGCTCTGGGCGTTGGACAGCGCCAGGGCTGCCTCCCGCATCAGCCGCCAGGCTGTGGGAGGGCACAGCACGGTCCAGGGCAACCCCACCAGAGGACTCCCCCGCGTGGGTGGGGCCTGGGGCAGCACAGGGCCTGAGCTGGGTCCCCCTCTCTGGTGGACCATTGCTCCTCTGTCCAGTCCTGAGGAAGGGGCCCGGGAGGAGCGGACCCCTCCTCCCTCCTCAGCCTGTCTCGACTCTCCCGAGAGATCTCTGTCTCTGCAGTCGCCCGCGTGGGCAGGACTTGCTGTCCCCAAGGCCAAGGACAGCTGCTGTCTCAAGGGCACCTGCTGCTAGCAGCCTGCAGCGCCCAGCCTCCCCCCTTCCCGGGGGGCCGCACGGGCAGGGCTGACCGCAGCTTCGGAACGGCTGGGGGCACCTCGAGTCCCCCCTTTCTGGGCTCCAGCCCCTCTGGCTGCCCGCTCCCGCCTGGCTGGTAGAGATGAGAGCCGGCAGCAGCACGCAGAACAAACAGAATTTTTTTTTGCAACTAGAGGGGGAAGCACAGAGCTAAAAATAAAACGAAAAGATCAGTATCTGTCAGTCTGACAGCTGATTGGCTGCTCGGAGGTGCATATAATTACCAGCCACTGGCGCTGGGTAGCAAAGCCGGAGAACCGCTGAGACGAGGTTAGGATTTAACCTTTAAATTCTGGAGCCACCGGAAAGCGAGGGGAGGACCACGGGCGTCGGTGCTAATGAGGCTGGGGGCGGGGACGGGAGGAGATGGGGTGCAGAGGCCGGGTCAGGCGGGGGGCTCCCCGGGAAGCCCCGGAGCCCCGGCCCGAGCTTCGCCGTCAGACTGGGGCGCCTCTGATTGGGCGCCCGGAGGAGGCGGCGGCCCGCACCCGTCCAGCTGCAGGTGGCGTCTTCCGGGAAGTGGGGGTCCGCCTGGGGGCGGGGGTGCGCCCGGAGCCCTGGGCCCTCCCGACCGCCGGGTCCTGAGGTCCTCCCGGTCCCCACCCACATTCCTCCGCTTTGCCCGGCCTGGTGGCGTTGGTAACCCGGCCCCGCCCTTCTTTCCTTCGCCCCAATCACTCTTCCCGGCTGTTTCCTGCCCCCTTCCAGGGGAAGACGCTTGGCACTTTAGGCTGGTCCTGGGTCTCCAGAGGGCATCAGAAGTGCAGGGCTGGAGGGATGCTGGCCATTCTCTAAACCTCAGTTTCCTCTTCTGCAAAACGGGAGTGCAGGGCCCTCCTGAGAGCCGGAAGGTACTGGGCCCCTTCCTGCCCAGAGCTGCTCCTAGCCAGGGGCCGGTGGTCTGGGCTCTGGAATAGCCGAGAATTGCGGTGCTGTCCTGAGCGGATCCTCCCAGGGCTCCTGGCCACTCCCACATGTCACTAGGCTGCAGGGCGGTGTGAGTTCTTACAGTTCCTGATTTCACCTCTGTCCACTTCCAGCCCTTGTCCAGCTATGACCCCTGCCTGGAGCACCTTCCTTCCTACCTACCTACCTACTACCTACCTACCTACCTTCCTTCCTTCCTTCCTTCCTTCCTCACCCCAGCCTTTCCTGCCTGACCTATTCTGCTGCTTCTGAGTTTCTGTTTTTGTTTGGTTTTGAGACAGAGTCTCCCTGTGTAGCTCAGGCTGGTCTCAAACTCACAGCGATCCTCCTGCCTCAGCCTCCTGAGTGCTGGGATAGATGTGAACCATCACACCCGATTTGTACATTCGGCCCCTGATTATCTCTGCCTTGTGCGCTGGACTGAGCCCCCCCGAGGTCAGGCAGCCCCCCAGTGTCAGGAAGCACAGGCCTCTTTCAGGAAACCATCTCTCGCCGGAACATTTGGCCTCCCTCAAGTGGTGACACCAGGAGACAGTGCCGGGTGTGCTGCCCGTGGAGGAGACACTGGCAGCTTACAGGACAGGGTTGAGTAGCAGCACCCCGCCCCCCCCAGAGGCCCCGTCTGACTGGCCTTGGGGGGAGGGGAGGAACCCAGGAGGAGGAGGAGGAGGCAGCCCAGACATGGGCCAGAGCAGCACATGGGGTGTTGTGCTGGTGCCAAAGGACCCTGCTTGGTCTGTTTGAGGGTTTCGGAAATATTTAGATCATAGCTGCTCCGTGGTTTCTGGATGTCAAACGGGCACGTCCTTCGGGCCTGACGTGGCCCACAGTGTCCCGGTTTCCTTCAGGTTGTCCTACCTACCAGGACCGCAGCGGCACAGGAAGCAACTCTTGCCAGCCAGGCACTCACCCTGGCCTGAGGAGGCCCTTGCCCTGGCATGGGTGCCGCCCTGTGCCACCACCAGCCCCAGAGAACCTGCCTGACCTGGCGGTCTGTCCTGGAGCTGGTAGCTAAGCCCAGGTCACAGTCCCCTCCTGGTAGACAGTGGCTCGGGTAAGGGCCTCATCGGCTCTGTCCCTTGGACTCCGGAGTCCCAGCCCCCACGAGGTTTCTGCCTGCCTTAGCCTCCCAAGTGCAGATTATGGGCATGAACCACCCTGCCCAAGTCTCCCAGTTTTTAACCCTAATCTAACAAAACTGCAGGAGATGCCCCTGTCCTAGAAAGCCTCATAGTCTTTTTGTTCCCCAGAGCTTTCTATCCAAATTGGAAAGCAGCCTACATTGCCCTTGAGAGCCCTTCGCCTCTCTGGAGCGCAGGTGGAGACTGGCCAGAGGTAGCTGAGCCCTGAGGGGGTTCGTGCTTCCAGCCCAGGACCATCCGAGTTTGCCTTTATTGTGTGACCTGATTCCGATATATTATCTTTGTCCCCGCGGCTCCCACGGTGACCCCTGATTGTGGTGTGACCTTCATGTCACCAGCCGGTCCTTCCCGGACACCCTGACACCTGCTGCTGCTCCCAGGTGGGGTCCCCCCGTCCCCAGGGGCCTTGGGGTTAAACGTCAGCTCTACCATGAGAGGCTGCGGGACCTCAGTGACGCCTCTGAGCGTGGCTGCTTCACGGGGACGTGGATGTGGTTGTCGCGGGTTAAGGGGAGCTGGAAAGTGTTGCGCCCGTAGAGAGATGTTCGGAGACACTCGTCAGGCGATGTCACTGAGCTGTCCTCACACAGACTGGGGCGGCCACGACATCACTGGCCGTAGGCGTTTCCGGAGCCTCTGTCCCAGATGAAGTCGGTGGCTTTAGCGTCATTCATGACACATGTGGCAGTAATAGGCAAGGGTTTTGGGGCCGGCTTACTTTCCTGTCTTCAGCAATGTCTGCTTCTCTTCAGTCGTTGGTGCTTCAGATGAGATCCCTTAAGACTTGTCTTAAGAGGACAAAGCACCTGTTCGGTGGACAGGTTTGGAGCCTGGAGGAAGGCAGCACCTTTCTTTAAAAGAAAAGAAAAGGGGCTGGGGATTTAGCTCAAGTGGTACCATGCCAACCTTGGATGCACAGGACCTGAGTTCGTTCCCCAATACTGCAAAAAAAAGACATTTTCCACCAACGTCATGGTACTTTAATGTTGGTTTTCCTTGCTTGTTTGTTCTGCAGTGCTAGGGATTAAACCCGAACTGAACTCCATCCCCAGCTCCTTTTTATTTTTGAGACAGAATCTTGTAAAGTCACTATACT
Source organism: Thryonomys swinderianus (assembly GCA_004025085.1). Taxonomy (NCBI): domain Eukaryota; kingdom Metazoa; phylum Chordata; class Mammalia; order Rodentia; family Thryonomyidae; genus Thryonomys; species Thryonomys swinderianus. The sequence goes on from PVIC010036628.1 coordinate 16,176, forward strand.
ACCCAGGCTGGGCTTTAACCTTTTATTTTGAGACAAGGTCTCGCTTTGTAGTTCAGGCTGGCCCTGAGTTCACTATGTAGCCCAGGCAAACCTTGAACTCAGCAATCCTCCTGCCTCTGCCTCCAAAGTGCTGGGATGACAGGCATGAGCCACCATGCCTTGCACTGTGGTATGTGGTACTGATTGCTAGTGGGCATGAACCACCACGCACGGAATTGTTGTATGTGGTTATCAGGGAATGAACCAGGGAACTTGTGCTTGCTAGGCAGGCACCTTAACCACTGAGCTAAATCTCCAGCCCTGAGTTTGAACTCTTGATCCTCCTACTTCAGCCTCCCAGAGTCCTGGCATTCCAGACCTGCGCTGGCCTGGGTTGTTGTTGTTGAAACAGGATCAGAGTCTTACTAATTCTCTAAGATCCCCAGGCTGCCCTAAAATTTGTGATTCTCCTGCCTCTGCCTCTTGAATGCTGGCACTGCAGGTATGCCCCGCCATGGCTGGCTGAATGTTGATTTTTTTTTTTTTTTTGAGACAGGGTCTCACTTTGTAGTTCAGGCTGGCCCTCAGCTCACTATGTAGCCCAGGCAAGCCTCAAATTTAGCAATCCTCCTGCCTCTGCCTCCCGAGTGCTGAGATTACAGGCGTGAGCCACCACCCCCAGCACTGTGGTGTGTGGTATTGATTGCTGGTAGGCGTGAGTCACCACGCCCAGCATTGTATGTGGTTACCAGGGATTGAACCCAGGACCCTATGCTTGTGAGGCAGGTGCCGGAACCACTGAGCTCAGTCTCCAGCCCTGAATGTTGATTTTTAACTGTGTGAACTGGGCCTAGTGGTGCACATCCATAACCCTAGCGCCCTAGTAGACTGAAAGAGGATTGAAAGTGTGAGCTCAGCCTCAGGAACTTAGCAAGATCCATCTAAAAACCGGGGGGTGCTGGGGATTTGTCTCAATGGTGCTATGCCTGCCTCGCCAGTACAAAGTCCTGTGTTTGACCCCTGGTACCGAAATAAAAAAGGAGGGGGGCCGGGCATGGTGGCTCACACCTGTAATCCCAGCACTCGGGAGGCAGAGGCAGGATAATTGCAGAGTTCCAGGCTTGACTGGGCTACATAGGAGCTCAGGGCCAGCCTGAACTACAGAGCGAGACCCTGTCTCAAAAACAAAAAAAAAAAAGAGGGGGGTTATAATTCAGTGTGAGGGCCTTGGGTTTAAAATTAAATAATTAAATACATAGTCTGTCCAAACAGCACCAGAACGCCTGCTACATGGCTGGCATCGCATTCAGCCCAAAGACCAGACAATGACATCCCTGCTGTGACCACGGGGCTGCACTGCCAACTCTGCCCCTGCCCAGGTGGCCTCCTGGGTCCCAGAGCAGCAGATCGGGCATGGGGCACTGCTGTAGGTGCTGTACTCCCAGTGACAAGGTGCTGCGGTCAGAGACTGTGGGCCCAGCCCCCTGTGCCCCGCTAAGCGTGGCCCGTTGATGCCATCAGACTTGGATCTGACCACCAGGCACAGGGCAAGCTCCCGGGACATAGCTAGGAACCAGCGTGGTCCCTTCCCTGAGATGCTCACATCCTCTAGGAGAGCAGACTCATTTGGAACCCTTAAAATGGGATGCCAGCGCCAGTCTTGGGCATCACAGGCCAGCCTGTGAAGAAAGGCTGCCAGGCCCCCGCAGACAAAGCCCTGGCTAGTGTGTCAGCGGCAGGGCTTGAGGGCCTCAGCTGCAGCCGCTGGCGGAGCTGTCGAGCGGACTTGCGAACCGGACTTGCGAACCGAGCGTCCCTCCCCAGTGCCCTGCTCCACCTGGAAGGAGGGAGGGCTCAGGACCAGGCTCTCAGGTGCTCAGAGCCATGGGAGTCGCTTGTAAGAGCCCCTGGGCCCGATCATGTGCTCAGAGGTCATTTCAAGTCCAGGACAGAAGAGACACATCAGGGGTCAGAGGCTCCAAGGCTGCTCGCAGGCAGGTGAGGAGGCGACCTCACCGCAGCCCTGGGGTCCTGTGCTCGGCTCTGCTCGGCTCGGCTCGGGAGAGCAGAGGTCGCGCCCACAGGCAGGCGCCGGGAGAGGGAGCCGCACGGAAACCTGCCCCAGGCCGCTCCCTGGGCCTCTGCCTGGCTGCTCTTCCACCCCGGCAGGTTTCTACAAGAATCCGACTGTGCTGGGGATGGCTGCTGCCGGGCTGCCCGGCAAACCTGCAGACAGGAGCCCACACTGTCCCCAAGGACAGGCTTCCGGGGCTGAGCAGCTGTCAGGACCCAGGGGTGCACACCAGGCCCTCCGGGTCCTGTGCCCCCCAGGGCAGC
>PVIC010036629.1:0-18465 GCA_004025085.1 Thryonomys swinderianus
GTGTGATGCCTGGAGAAGGTGGTTTGGATCAGAATATGGAGGGCTGGATGAAGGGGGTTGTCTGGCTGGGACAACAGCTAGGAGGAAGTGGCCTCCATTTAGCTCATGTATTGATTCCTCAACAAGTGGTTGGCTGGTGTGTTAGGGTTTTGTGGAGGAACCAAATCAATCTAAAATATACATATAATTATACAAAGAGGTTTTTTAGGTAGGCTGTCTGCATGCTGGAGAGCCGGAGAATCCAGTAGCAATTGAAGGCTGAAGGCCTGGAAGGTCATGGTAGAGTTACTAGTGTGAGACTGTGTCAGACTGCCAAAGAGTATTGTGTTGGAAGGCTAAGACTCTGCCTCAGAAGCCTGAAGAAACTGGTGACTGATGTCCAAAGATAATGGCAAAGACTGGAGCTCTTTCAAAAGAGGGAACACATCCTTCTCATTTTTTTGTGTCTGGGCTACAGACCTATTGATTGTATATTGTTATCACAATCTGGCATTGGGTCTTTCTTCTCCCCTCCCTTTACTGGCTTATATGTCAGCCACACATAGAGACACTCAGAACTTTACTAATTTGTTAGGTGCTTCTTAAGTCGACATATCATAATTAAAGATCACAGTTGGTAACAAGTGCCACCTTCTCTTCATAGGCCATATCTTTGTGGCAAGAGTGTAGTGATTATTGACAACAAAAATCCCCAGGAGCAAAATCTCTCTGTGAAAGCAATTCTGCCCAGTTCCTGCTAAACATTTCTTAGATAATACACTACAGCTGACCCAACCAACATGAGATACTTTTGTTATCAAACATTTCCAGGCTTGAATTTTCCATTACTTGAGGAGTAATGGAAAAGTTTGAAGAAAAGTCTGCTTGGTGTTCTTAACTTTGTTTGATACTCAAACTGAAAATCTGATTTGAGAAAACCTGTATGGCTGAAAGGGAGTCATGCAGCACATCTCACCATGGATACAAAAAAGTGATGCTTCAGTCCAAACGCTAATTTTACCTGGACAGCATACTGCATAGTGCTTGTATTGTTGCATTAAAACATTCATTATTGTGCTTTTCTTTTTATGCTTCATTTGTATGAAATATTGTAACTGTGGCTCTAAAGAAAGTGATAGCAGCAGTAAAGAGGAAAACTGTAAGAACCACAATAAAGCAAAAGAAAGAAATCATTGTGGAATTTGTTAATGTCCTAGACAAGTAGAGATACAAGAGTAATTTTGGGGCCTCAGAAGCAATTATTTGGTTTCCCATTATTTCTTATAGGAAAAATAGGCTCAGCTATTAAAATTTTCGGTGTTTGAATGAGAATTTGGAAGGAATTGAATTCAGCAACCAAGGTATCACTCTAAATCTCTCAGGCAGAAGAGGCCTCCTGAGAGGCCAAAGAAAATGACCTTGTCAATTTGCTATTTTGGCGTACAATTTTAGTTACAATGTAGGTGTTTCTGAAAGATGAACAAGGAACAGGAAGTTCTAGAAAATGTCTTTCTAAAACACCTACATTTTCCAGCTCAGATCCTTCCCCAAGTCTTCATTCACTTCTAAAAACCCCAGCCTCTCCCTCTGATGTCAAAGTTCTCTGTTGGAATTTGCCCACTCTTCCTTCATTTTTATATATTCATAGTTGTTATTAAATTCTTTTACCCTCTAGTAAATTATTGTATGGCTCTCCATGATCTCACATGGCACTGAAGTCACAGAAAATGAAGAGACAGTCTTCTGGCGATTAGCAGGTGCCTAGGTCCCTTATCTTCCTTAAAGGGTTTGTACACCAGCTCTGACACTAGTTCTAGTATTTTGGGTAACTTGCATCACTTTGTGCCACAGTTTTGTATATAAAAGGGGGATGATGTTTTCCTGACAGGGCCTTGAGGATTAAAGGGTTAATATTTGTAATATAAATGTTTAGAAAGAGTTCTGGCCTATAAGCTTCATCATCATCATCATCATAAATCATTCTTATTATAGCACTTCACAAAAATCCTCTCAAAACCCAAATATATAGAAATAATTACTCTCGTTAAAGTGCTTTTTCATGGATTTGATGAAAACATAAGATGAATACACACTGAAGATTTATTTACCTCATTAATTAGTGAAAGAACCACTAATATACTAGTTCAGAGAGCATTTGAGTTACTAGTAGTTTGTAGGCAATGTAAAGACAGCAGTGCTGGGTTAGATGCAGAATTGAGAAATGTTTAATGGGACCCCAGACTTTAACTTTTCTGTTACAGTCTGTTGGGCTGGAATCACTTGGCATTTACTTGATGAACATGAAGAACTCCTAGTAATCCTTTCCATCTACAGTAAGCCCCTTACTTACAAACATTCATGCTGCAGACTTCACAGATCTTAATGATCTTGGATTACAAACATTTGGAGATGTGAACAATTCTGGGAAGTAGCTCATGTTTCTGCTGGACATTGTCACAGTTGTGCTTACTGTACACTGTGACAGAGCATACTCTTACAGGATTCAATCAGCCCAGGGTGTCTGCAAGCAAGAGGAGAAGCCATGATGATGTGGACAGGACTGATAGGAAGTGCAAAGCTTCCTTTTTTGGACTCAGGAAAGAAATTGATTTATGGACATTCTCTCAGAATGGAACTCATCCATAATTGGGGACTTACTGTGTTTCAAATGGTTGGATAAATTTTTATGATAACTCCAATCTATGGATGGTAAAGAGACTAACTTGTGCCAGATTGTACTGATTAGAAGCAGCAGAGCAAACATCCATATTTCTATGTACTTCTTATTTTCATTAAATTATTTACCACCACTCAGCGTTCACTGTCAGGAACTGCAGAGGAACATGGAGACTTGGCCCTTGTTGTCACCCCTGGTGGTGTGGTGGGGAATCTGGTGGTCCTGTGTCGAGCTACACCAAGATGATTATTGCAGACATCTGCCCTGCATTCTGGGAATTTTATCTATATAGTTGCAGGCATCTTTCCTGTCTATGCATGCTGGGATCATGATACCAAATAAAGGTACGGCAAGCTCAGGTATTTTGCCTTCTGCTGCCCAAAGCCGCAAAGGTGAGGCGGGGCTCAGCCTTTTTCTCTAGAAAAGTGTTGTTGTTTGTTGTTTGTTAATCTCTTTGCTGTCAGACTCACAGGGGACTGGAGCTTGCTGCGAGCCTTCTAGCTGCATCTTCTTCCCTTATCTCCCACAACTTTTTAAGAAGATGACTAGAGACAATGAACTCCTTGGTTTCCTTTAAGGGAGATGAAAGGAAGCAGGGAAGACTTAAGACAAAAACAAAACTACAGGCTACCACATGCAATCAGCTGTTGATCTGCCCACTATTAGTACAAATGTGTCTTCTCTTCCCTTCCTTGTTTTGTTAAATTTATCATGAGAAGACATGACTGAGGGTGTTGTGGGGGCTCATGCATGTGTGAAATTATAAGTGCTACTATCTTTGATTAAAAGACAATTTGTTATTAATATATTAATACAATATATATGTCTCCTTATACTATTAGTACAGTTACTTTTAAAGGAAGTGAAATTTTTGAATTGTATTTAGAAAAATATTTTTCTAATTTTTTTATGAGTACCTCTTTTCTGAGCTATTCTTAGTAAGAATAAAATATAACTTCTTAAGACTGAAGTAGAGGCAAGTGGTTACTTCATGTTCAGCTTTGTCAGAGTTTGTCAAAACATGATCTAAAACAAAAATGCATGGAGTAGGGTAAGTTTATTTATAACCAGAAGCCTGAGCTGAATACAGCAGTAAACTAAAAAACAGAATGAAACACATTAATTAGTTTTGAATAAAGGAAAAAAAGCAGAATTTTAAAACACCAAAACTAACAAACCAGTTGAAATCAGACCCAAATAATTCTGATATGGAAAATTTATCAACTTAATAATTGACATCAGAAAATATATCAGGAAAGATATTGTCTCAATTTAGGAACACTTTTATCATCTGTTTAGGGGAGGGAGTTGAGGCCCGCAGTTATGGACTAGAGGGAACATGATCATCACATGTCCTCGGAAGTCAGGAAATCAAACTTCCTCACTACTCTTTGGAGTTCTTCCAGAGATGGACCTTCACGCAGATTAAAAAAGGAAAGACAGGCAGAAGTTTATTAACATATGTGTTTCATACATAAATAAGAACTACCTAGAGAATGAGTTATTCTCAATGAGGTGGCTTAGATCTCTGGCATATATAGCATTTTCAACAAGAGACAGTAAATTGTTAGATATGTTTCAAGGCTATTACCATCTGGTTTGTAGGTTCTTTTCTCAACCCACAAATAATTACAAGCAGAGGATAATGAGAGTACTGAGCAAGGTATTTATTACAGAGCAAAAGCAGAAACAGTTTTTATTGTAGAGTGAAAGCAGAAAGCTCCTGGTATTGAAGTCAGAAGGGGACCTGAGTGGGCTACTTCAGGGACTCTTAGCTTAGGAGTTCTCATTCTTCCCAAAATAACTACTTTAACTTTTCTAAAATGATCAGCAAGAATAGAACAGAGATATTCTCTAGAAATTGATGAATAGAGACTTGGTGGTACTGGTTATTTACATCTTATTTTATCTTGTTCTCGGGAAAGGAAATCTCACTGATCTAATGAGGCCATTGTTGAGCCTCTGTAGCCCTGGCCTTGGCCACAGTTTCCTTTCCCAGTTATCCTGTCTCCTTCTTTGGGTTGGCTTTTCTCCGGCTGCCTGTCCTGTTTGCAAAACTCCCTTAAAAGAACCCTTCCCACTTCCCCTCCCTTTGTGGGCCAGTATCGCTCTGAGAAAACTTTTCATCTTCCCACTTGGCCCTGCTCATCTTTAACATTTTCTAATATACATCATGTTTTACTGAATGTTTTGTTTACTGCTGTGTGCCTCCTTTTAGGAACCCTAGAAAATAGCACCTAAGTGCAATTGTGCCTGTACAGAGGGCTTGGAGTTCATTCTCTTCAGGACTTTTGCTACCTGTCCGCTTCAAACATAAAGGAAAAGGACTTTGAATCTCCAGGATTGACAGCTTGTGGGGGACAAACACACAAGAGCCAGTCAAGTCTGTCATGAAGACTCATCTGCTGCTGTGTCCAGGCTGATTATATTTAAAAGTTGTCTTCTGCAGTCAGCCCTTGTCATGAAAAAGTCCATGAACCTCATCCTCAGTGATGACACCTTGGTATCCTGATTATCTCAAAAAGCCTCTTGAAAGTCAGCGCACGTTGGGAGAGTCTTCTAACACTTCATTAGTTGTAATAAAATGGGACTACCGAAGCCTACACAACCGCTTTCTCTCCCCACTCTGAAACCTCATCAACGATCACATGAAAGAAGAACCAGGAAGCAACCATATCTGAACTGATTTTGTGGTAAGATAACATTTATTACTCAGGGTTATTTAAATTCCAGAGAATATAATTTATATTGCACATAAAGTTCATTTTTATATATCAGTTCAAAATAATTATACATTTGTGAACTTTGAGAGAAACTGAGTCTCCAAGAAGGGCTCCAAGTGGCTGAGCTTATGATTCAGAATGAAGCCTGATAGGTCTCTGCAGATCATGAGCTCTCGTGTGTTCTCTGTCCCTAACTGGGCCATCAGCTGTGTTTTGGGGCCCTCGGAAAGGAATGTTCCTGTTCAAGTGCCCAGATTAGCAGTGCTGGAGAGTCTTATTTTTGCTGACTGTACCAAACTAAAACCTGCAGTCTTATGTAAATGTCAGCCAATCAGGATCGAGCATGACTGCAACATTTCTGCAAAACAGGCCCCAGTGAAACCCCGGGAAGGTACTTTATATAAACTGGCTTCTGCCAAAAGACTTTTGGTCTCCTTGCTTTGTGAACTGTTCTCCCGCCCCCTTCCCTCCCTTTCTTTGTGCCAAGAAGCATTTACTGTGGAGGAATGGACAAACCCTGTTTGTTTCACCACATCGCAAAGCCCTCTGACTTCCACTTTAGTCTGCTGATGACTTGAATAGGTATTGTGTTTGGTTTTGGTGGTTGTGCAAAGTTCCTGGAGGAATATGCAAGACAATGATTAATTTCTGCAAGTTATACCAAGAGGGAACCTTGAGAGGAAGGCCTTCCAGGAATCTTTAGACCTGGCAGTGTCCTTGGGCACGTAGACCCCTGGGGGGGGGCAGGATGTACAGGGAGCTGAATTAATCTTTTCAAGCAGTGAGGGACCAGATTGTATCTCTGGTATGTTATGTAATGGGCCAGAAAAAGTCCAGATATTAAGATATTGTCTGGACCAAACTCCCACTACCCTGATTTTTCTATCATCTCCTAGCTAGACCATCAAGGCCAGAGTGAAGGAAGTTTTCATTAAAGAGCCTCAACCCTGATCTGGGTTGAATATAATTATTATTCTTTAGATTTAATCCTCTCACAAAAGATGGTGGCTCTGAATGTTGTAGCTTGCACTTCTCTTTTTCTTATTAATAGGGGAACAGCTGTGCATACAGGGGGACTGTCTTAGATGCAGGAAAAGATGCTCTCATCCTGGGAGCTGCCAAGTAAGGAAGGAAATAAAGTGGCCAAGGCTATAGCCAGAACTGGTGGGGACTGATGGCTGAACACCTGGCTTCTGTCTGCAACCCCTGGAGGGAACACTGGGAGAAAACTTGGAGCTAAAGTGGTTGTTCAACTCACTGAAAATCTGTCCTTCAAGGAGCCTCTAATCTGGTTGAGAAGTCAGAATGCTTTTCATACCGACGACATTCTATTCTAATTCTCCATACAAACTGCTCTTTTTCTGCTTCCTATAGCTGTGGTTGCAAACCTGTCATTAATTTATAGAATTTCCTGCACTATAAGAGCAATTGTTCAGTGGCAAAAAACAAAAACAAAACCTGAGGATGTGCTGTGCTAGGAAGTGAGGTGTGTTTTGCAGTTATCCATAAAGCATAAAAGTGAATGGTTCTCTCAGTCCCCACTGTCCTGACACTTTGCAATGTTTTCATCCTTGCAAGATCCCGAGGTATTCTCTGTTGCCGCCCCTGTACCCAGAGGAACGGCAGGAGATGCGCAGACACCACCGCCACACTGCTGCCTCCTGCTTTGCAACTCCCTGGACAGATGAGCTGCTTTGCGCCCCCAGGACCTCGGCTGGAGTGTCACTCTCATCTTCCTGAGGCTGAGTTTGGTGCTCCCAAGGCTTGTGACTACCAAGGGGCCAAATGAATGCCCTACTGACTCCCAAACTTGCTTTTTATTAGTGTCTGATTATTTTAAGGCCCTTGGACTGGTACCCTGGAGAGAGCCTTTGCCTGTCTGTCTGTAGCAATGGAATGCAGAGAGAAACATTTCCTTCTTCCTTACCCTGCTTTTGGTTCAGGCTCAGGTGAGTTTTAACCTGCTTCTTCCTCTGAACTGTGTGGCCAGCAACATTCATTGTATCTTTTCTTTAGGATCCACCTATGGGTAGGTTTCCTCTTTAATTACTGTAACCAACTGTGCTGTGATTCCCAGTGTGAGAAGTATGTTAGAAGTCAATTAGTTCTGGGAACACTGAAAGCATCATTTCCCAAATAAATCCTGCTCACACTAAGATGTCAGCAAGATGGGTGAATATGGTTGCCTGGCATTCTTCCTTCTCCAAGAAGAACTAAAACAAAAGAGAAGAAGATTGCTATTCCACTGGAGTTTGAGACAAAGCACCAAAGTGCAGGGGGACTAGGAGACATGAAGGAGCGTAGAGCTATGTAATCACTTTAGAAAGAGAGGACTATGTTAATTTTTCATTACTGTAATGAAAACCTGAGGCCACTTAACTTCATGAAGAAACTTAGCTCATGGCTCTAGAGGTGACCTTTTTGCTATTAGAATTCTGAGGTGATGCAGGATTCATACGGTAAGAGACATGATCACCACATGATGAGATATATGATCATCACGTGGTAGAAAAACAGCTTATACATCTCTGTGCTTGTTTTCTGTTTCTATTCTTACGAAGCCACTGGGATTCAATCACAGGGCCTTTACTCAAAAAAGTTTAGGCCTAATCACTTTCTGAGTGCTCCATTTGTAAAATCCATAGTTGGACTAAATTTTACCCTCTTAATACCATTATTGTGCAATTTTGGAGATTTACCTCATGAAGGGACTATGTGGTATCTACCATTTTATCTGTCTAGTTGAAAGAAACCTCGAAGAAAGGTAACTTTCAGAGGTAGAAAGGATAAGCAGAAGGTCTCTAGTGGTCTACACTAATGCTGTGGTTACCAGAATTATTTATTGCCAGAGGAGCCTGTAGCCCTCACAAGCTCTGATCCCACTCTGGAGAACTGCCAGAAGATCCATGTTGTTCTTTGCTCCAGAAAAAGACTAGTCCATATGCCCTCCTGTAACCCGCTCTTGCATCATTAGACCTCATTCACTCAGCATCTGGTGAAATAGCTGGACAGCTCCATGCAGCACCCAGAGTAGACCTAGCCCTGTGAACTAGTGGCTCTACCTGCCTACTCAACAGCCCTGCAGAGCAGCCAGGTGGCCTTGTCCACACCACCAGAGAGCCAAGAAGGACTTGGGTGGCTCTGACCACCCACCTCTGGTCTGGTAAGCAGTCAGACAGTCCTTACCAAATAAAGGCCTTGAGGAAAAGCTAAGAGTCTCTTACTATCCTCTTTTGGCTCCAGAAGGCAGCATGGCAGTATACCCAGAGTGGTATTACCTGCCAAGGTATAGCAAAGGAATTGTCACAGCTCTCAAACATTAACGGGCATCTTGCCTCTGCTACCAGACTTACTGTGCTATGGCTGTTCATGCCAACTGGAGTGGCTCCTCTCCTACATGACCCTAATTCTGTTGCTTTACCAGCCACCCTTCAACAGAGAGGTCATATTTTCCACATCACCCAAAGAAACTGATAGGCAACCTAGATCTAACTTACTCTGCCTCAGAAAGCTGCTTCTCAGCTAGCAGAGAAATCCCACACTTCTGACTATCATGTTACTGAGGCTTCCATAAACATTTCTCTCCATAGACATCTGTGATTACAGCTGAAGAGTCTTCAGGGTCCTTACATTTCTGCATCCAGCTAACACTATAGGACACATCTCCAGGGTAAAGTCCTTCACTGTGAGAACCACTCTATAAAATTGATAGAGGCATCTGACCAACCACATTTGCAAATATCAGTACAGAGACACAAGAAGCAAATAATAGGGCATCACAGTTTCTCCAAAGGAACACAGTAAGTCTTTAGCAACAGACTCTAAAGAAAAAGAATTGAAAAGAATTCAAAATAATGACTTTAATGAAATAATGATTAAAGAAAATACAAACAACTCAACAGAATTATGAAAATAATCCATGATTAGAATTAGAGGTTCAGCAAAGTGATAACTAAAATCAAACAAATCCCTTGGAGCTGAAGAACTCAATAAAAGCAATAAAAATATAGTTCAGAGCTTCAACTTCAGAGTAGATAAAGCAGAAGAATGGATTTTTGAGCTTGAAGTAATTTGAAGTAACCAATTCAGGAAGCAAAACAAACCCCCAGCAAAACAAAAATGCAAGCCCCACAAAGTCTATGAGATTGTGGGACATAAAATTAATAACTACTTCATTTATGGGTATTCTAAAAAAAGAAGAGAAAGAACATGCACGTTAAATCAATAGTCATATAACTTTCCAAATCTGGGAAAACATGAACATGTAAATTCAGGAATCTTAAGGGATTCCAAGTAAATTTGACCTAAAAATGCCTTCTGGTAGGTACATTATAATTAAATTGTCAAAACTCCAAGATAAAGATAATTCTAAAGCCAATAAGAGAAAAGCATGAAGTCATATACAAGCAAATTCCTGTTAGACTAACAGCAAATTTCTCAGTAGAAATTTTAGATAGCAGAAGCAAATTGAATGATATATTCAAAGCCCTAAAGGTGAAAGAAATGCTAACCAAGAATACTATACTCAGTAAAGATATGCTTAGACATGGAAGGGAAATAAATTCTTTCCAGACAAGAAAAATACTTAAGGAAGTTCTATACAAGCAGTGAAAAGATAACTACCATAAAAAATTAAAGTATAAAACTCATTAGTGGGGGAATTACACAAAAGAGAAATAAGAATCAAACCCCATAAATACAGAAAACTACCAAAGCACAAAGATGAATAATGAGAGATGAAGAAGAGTAGAAGATATTTAAAGCAATCACCAAAATAAACAAAAGACAGGTGTATATATTTAATTGTTGATAACTTTTAGTGTAAATGGATTAAATTACCCATGTAAAAATTTAAACTGAACAGATAGAAAAACAAAGCTTAGCAAAATGTTGCCTCCAAGGCACCCATGTTTTTACTGGTAGAGGTGCACAGACACAGAAAGTCTAGGATTGGAAAAAGTTATACATATGCCCTACAAGTGGAAACCAAAATGAACATGAGTAGCTATAATTATATCATATAAAATGGACCTTCAGTTAAAAATGCATTAAAAAAGACAAAGAAGATCAGAACATAAAGGGATTAATTTCAGGAAAAGGACATAATAATTTCAAGTATATACTAGTGTGATAAAAATACAGTAAATCTTTAAATTTTTAAAAAATATATTACAGTAAAAATCATTAATTCTCCCCCAATTCTGAAGACACTTATGCCATCATTCTTTTCATTTTCTGAAGCAGGTCTGGAAGTCCTGTTTTGTGAATCTTTATTGTGTTGTCGAGGCTTCCTTGAGTTGAGTCAAAACATTAACCTTTCATTTACTTATTTTGTGTTTGGTAAAGAGTCAGAAATCGCCCAATCCCAGATCCACTGAATAAGGTGAATGAGGACACAGCACCTTATTTTATTTTTTTTTATTATTTATTTTTTGAATTAAGTGTCATCTTTAATTAAAAAGCTAACAAACTGTCTAGTTACATTTCTCCCCCGAACCACAAACATGGTAGTTACTGAATCGCTAGGCAACATACTCAAAGCTGAGAAGATTAAAAATGTTAAAAGTAGTAAGATCTCAGACCTAACTAAGGTAGCTCTGCTACATACAGGATAGTCTGTCTATACCAGTGATACTGCCTGACTCGAGGCTGGAAGACATCCTAAATAACCCCAGTTTGAACAGTTATTTCAAGTAGCCTTTTTCCAGTTTCTAACTTCTGAATAAAGATAATATTTTGTTAATTCTATTACAGAAAACTTTTTGCCAGTTGTGTTATTTACAATATCGACTTTTAAAAGTTCACTAAAGTTAACTGGACAACAAACTAGGCAGAAATCACTTTACAAAAAAGAGGGAAAGCTCAAAATGTCAACTTTTACAGAGAACCCACAGTTCAGTTTTTATTAAGAGAATTTGCTCAGACTAGAAGAAATTCAGCCATTGGTTTGGAATCTGTACTGAAACTACACATGCAATGAGGAAAATATTACGCTAGTACAACTGATTTGCTGCAGCATATGTCTACTGTTTGTCTAATATTAACAGTTATAAACAGAGCAGTGCAACTAGTATTTGGAACAATCCTTATAGTGTTACAGTGTCAGGCACAACGTTTCCCTTCTCTTCACGCCACTGGTTCTCCTTGCATACCTGGGCTTCCTCCTCTTCAGTAAAGTCGTTTTTGATATTAAAGTTCTTATGAATCTCCTCAGGAGTTTTCCCCTTGATCATATTGGCAGTAGTTTTGCATGTAACATCAAGCAAACCTTTGATGTCTAGGTAGTTTGCTGCCAGAATAAGTTCAAAAAAGGGTTCCTTGGTCAACTTTTAGGAATTCTTGGTCCCAAATGGGGACGTCATCTGTTCTCTTTTCTTTGCTCTCATCATTCTCAGGAGGAGGATGGTCATCCTTGTGGTGGGTGAACCACTGAATGACCTTTTTAAAGTATTGTTGCATTAACATTTGGTAGAGGAACTGGGTCATCATCTTCTTCATTATCCATTCCCAGATCTTCCAACATGGTCTTGATTGTTACAGACTGCTTGGCAATTTCAACATCAACTTCAAATATCTCCCCATCAGAACTCTGCAGCTTAATTGAAGGCATAGTGCTTGGTCTCTAAGGGACTGCGGGCCCACAGTGACTGGAGCAGGAAGACGGCCTCAGACGCTGGAGGATGGTGGCGCACAGCACCCTATTTTAATGAGCCTGCCTTTTCAGGATGGAATGCAATGACAGTAGCATTCACCATATTTTTATCATGATTCCTTTTTTTTTGGTACTGGGGATTGGACTTGTGACTTTGGACTTGCAAGCCAGGTGGTACTGGAACAACTGAGCTAAATCCCTGATCCATGCTGAATTTAACTTTTTTTTTTAACCAATGTTTCTGAAAAAGATAACTGATTTTCCTCCTTCAAATGCTGGTGGAATTGCACACAGTTTTAAGAACTTGAAACTATTGGGCCAGAGATTTAGTTTAGTGGTTCTGGTGCCTGCCTAGCAAGTGCAAGGTCCCAAGTTTGATCCCCAGTAACCACAAAAAACAATATTTGGTGTGGAGACTCATGCTCACCAGCAATCAGTACCACATACTATAATGTTGGGCATGGTGGCCTCTGTCTGTAATCTCAGCACTTAGGAGGCAGAGGTAGGAGGATTGTTGAGTTGGAGGCTTGCCTAGGCTACATGGTGAGCTCAGGGCCAGCCTGAACTACAAAGAGAAACCCTGGCTCAAAAAAAAAAAGAAAAAAAAAAGAATTTGAAACTATCTCTGGTAGAAGGCTGGTATTTCCTGGCTCAGGAATATGATATATTTAAATCTGAAGCCTTCTGGATATGTCCTGACTTCATGACCTTGTAAGGCTATGGATTTGGCAGGAAATAGTATCCTATATCAGGGATTGGGGATGAAATAATAAAAGAGAAGTAGAGGGCCGGAGGGTTAGCTCAGTGGTTCCGGCGCCTGCCTCGCAAGCGCAAGGACCTGAGTTCGATCCCCGGTAACCACATACAATGCTGGGCGTGGAGACACGCCCACCAGCAATCAACACCGCATACCACAATGCTGGACGTGGTGGCTCACACCTGTAATCCCAGCACTCGGGAGGCAGAGACAGGAGGATTGCAGAGTTTGCGGCGGCTTGCCTGGGCTACATAGTGAGCTCAGGGCCAGCCTGAACTACAACGTGAGACCCTGTCTCAAAAGCAAAAAAAAAAAAAAAATAAATAAAATAAAATAAAAGTGAAGTAGAATTTAGGGATTCTTACTCTCAAGGACTTAATAGAATAAAACAAAAACTATAAAAAACCATGATCACAGTTTCAAAACAGTTCAAAAATTGTCCCCAGAACTTTGTATTTTTCCCTGTTAGCATTTTGATTACTAGTCATTCCATGGCATTAACCTTTGTGATAAGCAGTCTAGACTCTAGGTAATTTGTTTCCATCGAAACACATCTATTTTCTGTCTCGTTCCATCATAGCCCTATTCTTGGCAATGGACTTGATGAATTTAGTGGAACAAAGGTATTCTTCACCAATAATGTCTTATTGAATCATTCATCCATAACATATTTACATTTTAATAGCTGCCTTCTGGGATATAATCCAAAGATGCTAATAATGATCAGAACAGGGCACTGTCCCTGCACAGTTTTATCTTCATGGGAACTTTCACCAAAATTTATAAAGTCACCTGAAAGGGCAGCTGCTTCTTCCACCACAGCTCGACATCAACTCCCCATATGAAGCCTTGCTGTAAATTAGTATATCATTATCTAGGTGAACCAGGCTTTCCCTGATCCATGGAAGATCCAGATTTGGGGAGAAAGAGAGGAAAGGTCTGGTGACAATGGAAACATCCAGAACTGCCCTGTTTAAATTTGTGAGTAATGTTTTATTGACCAGTGCCCATGAAGAAGGCTTTGCAGAGAGGAATGTGATGTTTCCTCAGTAACCAGTTCTGTTTGTGTGTGCTAGGATCTTCCTTACTTGCCAGTAGTCTCAAGGCTTATGATCTCTACTGTGACTGGCAACAAGGTCCACACCCCATAATGGATCCTTGTTCTAGGGAATTAGTTCTAATTAAGGAGACTATAGCTTAGGTGATAATAGTGTATATCATTATTACATATATCAGTAATGCAGTGCTTCTTCAAAATAGGCATATTAATTTATCTATGTTTTGTAGACCAAGAAGGTGAATTTTATGGGGCACAAGTTATTTTGCTTATTTATTCATGAGACAAACTTCTCAGCTCAGAAACAATTGCTCATTTTGTTGTATCAAAGTCAGTTCAAATAAAGACCACTGAATACACTGCTGTGCTGTCTTTAATAAATGGCTCTTTATGACTTTGTTTCCACAAATTGTAGTCCAAAAATACATTATATGAAGAAGTGTTCAAAGATCAAATAAATTTGACAAGTGTTTTAGGTTAAAGAAAAACAAGTTTATAGAACTTTTCACAATCTTCAATATATTATTTTATATTGTGAATCTCTAAGAAGAGATATGATATGCAGAGTTCACGCAAAACTTACCTGACTCCAGAACCCTTTTGTCACAGGGTTTCTTACAGGATAAATGTGCGATGGGACACTCTTACCCTATAAGAAGCAGAGTTCAAAGCAAATGGGTGCTCAGAGTGGAGATTTTAATAGGGAAAGCATTTTGCTGCTGCTGCTAATCTTATAGCTTCTGGGTAAACAGTAGGTACTAAAAATATTATTTTAAAACAAATTTTGTTGATCGAGGTACTGTAACAGTAATAAAGCCTCTTTGGTGCTTGACTCAGGAATCAGGACTCA
The DNA here is from genome assembly GCA_004025085.1 of Thryonomys swinderianus. Lineage (NCBI taxonomy): Eukaryota > Metazoa > Chordata > Mammalia > Rodentia > Thryonomyidae > Thryonomys > Thryonomys swinderianus. Next base: position 14,696 of record PVIC010036629.1, read on the forward strand.
TTTCTGGGCTTGGAAGAAGGTGCTATTAATAGCAATTCCCTTTCAACTTGATAATTATTTTCACAAATACTTAAAAAATGTTCATTTTGTCACATAAATTATTTATAGAATTGAAACTAATTAGAAGGATCCATGGCCAGATGCTATAGTGAGCCTGGTGTTTGCAATAGGAGCTGAGTTAGCACCAATGCTCCAGTATTCAGAGAAGGCAGGTCAAGGTCTCACCAAAGACCCTGTGAAAGTCAAATCAGTGAGCACCAGCATTTTTGCTTTGGCAGATATGGAGGGAAGTTAGGCAGAATGTCCCATGGAAGAATATTTATCCCCCCTCTAGTGGGCCATTTGTGTAACATCTGTAACAATAGAATGTGGTGAAATGTTTTCTTTTCAAATTCTTATTCCTTAATTTGATGCAAAAATTCAAAAAATTTCAAACTTCTGCATAATGGGTTAATGGGAAAAATGTTTCTTTTTTTAATTGAATTCTTATTGGTACATTTTATATGCAGCTTACAATCACACTCAACACTGGGGCATTTGTACCAGTATATGACATGAATTAATTCTCATTTTTACTCATATTTCCCCTACCCACCCACAAACCCTACTCCCTATATACATGTGCTTTATTTTTCTTTTCAAATCATATTTATTCTTTTCCCACCACATTCCCTTTGAGTATGTCCTATTTCACAAAATCTATCATACATTCTAGAACTCATTTACATCTACAGGTTCTCATACCAAAGAAAAGAAAAAAGTGTCTCTATTGTTATCCCTCCTGCAAGCTTTCTAGGTTGTGCCACCTGTCTGACTGATACACGTTGTCTTCCAACTAGCTCTCTGATAGGATCAGCCATGGTACCACTTAGCTCTGAGAGAGAGAGGCTCTGCTGGGCCCCCTCACTGCTGAGGGTATTCCCAGCCTCTTATGCCACTCTGGGCTTGTTGAAATAAAAAGGCAGTAAAACCATACAACCCAGACCACACAAAACAGAGCATGGCCAGTATTTCTGTTTTACATTAGCTACTGGTCTCTCTCACCAGTTCCCAGTCTTTTTGTGCAGCTGGGCAGATAGTAAATGACTCATGAAGTCTTTATGCTCTGGTTTTCCTCCTACGAATCTTGTCTTGTCCATTAAATCTAGCCCCAGCACACAGCTCATAACAAGTGCTGCTCTCATTCGCAAAATTCTATCTTAGCTAAATGAGCTCCCTGGGTTGGCTGTTTCGCTCCTTCTCTGTCTGAGCAAAGTTATTTTCAATTTCTCTGTGGGCAGTAATGTTTTCTCATTTCACCCTGGAACCAATCAATAGGAATGGAAGATAAAAGCTAAACAAATAGACAGCTGGCAGGGAGCTCCACTGATTCATCTTTACCAGTAGTCAAAATGCGATTAGTTAGGTATACAGCCACCAGGCATTTTTGTCGGTGTGCACTGAAAACATGTACAAGCACATTCATTTGTGATAGCCCAAACTGAAGCCTCACTGAACCTGCTGATGAAAGATATGTGGTACATTTTATACAATGGAATATTATACAGCAGAGACAGAACAAACTAAAGCCACAAGCAGTATGTGTCTTCTCACTGATATAATGTAGAACAAAAGAAGAGAGAGACAAAAAAAGGATTGCCACACTCTAGATTTCTAGGTTTATGGTTTCCAAGTCCAAGCAAAACTGATATCTGGTATTTAAAGCCATCTTTGGAAGGATAACTGAATAACCACATAAATGATTTTTTCTGGGATGTTGGTAAAGTTTAATTATTTGATCTGTTGGTGATTTCATGAGTGTGTTTACTTAAAACAAATTTGTTGAAATGTGAATTTGTGTACTGTTCTGTATAGAATACTATTCTATTCTGTTATACTCAAAAAGTCTACATAAATAAGGTAAAATACACAGTTGAGTTCACAGTGGTCTAGTTCTAACTTTTTTTTTTGAGACAGGGTCTCGCTTTTGTAGTTCAGGCTGGCTCTGAGCTCACTATGCAGCCCAGGCAAGACTCGAACTCAGCAATCCTCCTGTCTCTGCCTCCTGAGTACTGGGATTACAGGCGTGAGCCACTAGTTCTAATTTTTAAAGGTCTCTTGCCAAAATGGAAGCAGAGAGGTACAGGAGAGTATGACAAGGCCAGTGCTTTCTTCCAAACCCTCTCAGTGGAAGAAGTGAGTGGACTGTAGAGTGACACCATGTGTGGGCTTCTACGGAAATCCCTCCATATTGGAGAGGGGAGTACATTTCCCAACAATGTACATTCCAATTCTCTCTGTTTCCCAAGTCCATACTTAATCCATGAAATGGCCTAAATGCAGCTCTTCAGACCAGTGGGGGCACAGATTCTAGGGTCTTAGTTTTTGTGGGAATTCTTGAGTCATGTAAATGGTGTCAGTGCTTGGAGACATGTAATTAGAATAATTTACCTATTGGCAGCATCTGAATTTGTGAAATGGCCTTCACTTCAGTATCTGTTGGAGTCACCACTCTGCAAAATGGCCCCTCAATTAAAATTAAAATGGCTTCTGGGGAGCCCACACATGCCAAAGGGCAACCTATTAAGAGTTCCTTTATTCCACTTTCCAAGGTGAGCCAATCCCGAACTTCCACAATGCCCTTCCTGCCCAAAGTCCTATCTAAGCCCACTCCACTTCCTAGTGCTTCTGTTTTCTCTACTGTTTGAGACGGCCTGTGACTTTTCACCTCAAAGCCATACTATAGGTTCCTGTTTCACCTTATTTTTCTTTCAGTATCTAGTTATGAATGTATCATGAATGATTTGTGACTGCACACTCATTAACATTTCATGGAAAATTGGAAAATCTAAGTTGATTAATGAGTGCTTAAGATAGGTAGTGAGCTGGCTCCTGCTCTGTGTATATTGACCAATACTCCTATTAACTAATCCTTTTTTTCTTGAATGAATGCATTTCATAGAATGGAAAAAGTAGAACATTTCTACAAAAGAAATTAGTAATGTATGTGTGTGTGTGTGTGTGTGTGTATGTGTGTGTGTGCGCACGTGCACCAGAAACACTTATGAGTGAATAAAAACATCCCTCTGAGATTCTGTCATTACAGAAGACAAAAGGAGAGCTGAAAATAACGAGAATACCTGTTTAAAACCACACATTCAGCATTCAGCATTGTCAAACCCTTCAAACACACAGTATTAACTAAGGTACTACAGCGTTAACTTCATTAAGGATAGACTCCTAGGACATGCCTGATTTGCAAGAAATCTTTGAAATCAGAGAACTTGCTTACTTGAAGTCTCATTCTGTCTGAAGTTGTTCATGTCTGGCTCAGATATTGAAACTCTGCACTTTTCCAGCTGTGGAATGAGAAAAAATAAAAAATCTGATAATTTTAAATGGGAAGATCAAGAGTAGGTCACCTTTCAAAGCTAAACCAGAAGTTTTAAAATTTTGAATCACTGGGCAAAGAAGATTGTTGAATTGTATCCTTGTTAGGGGATAATACTTAACTCATACTTTAATAATTATTAATGGAATAGTTCTACCAAAATTATAATGTAAAACTGGTTTTAGTTTTTTATTTCCCTATGCTATATCTTTTTGCACTTACCTTTCATTCCATCACCAGCACAGCAGTGCTTTATGCTTGTCCTCTTTGTACATTCTCTGTTTCTTTGTTTGGTGTTTGATTCTTTCATTTACCCATCTATCCACTTACCAATACTTCTTAGTATATACTCTACTAATGGTATAGAATCAGTCTTACAAAATATATAGGTTACTATAAA
>PVIC010036630.1:0-18494 GCA_004025085.1 Thryonomys swinderianus
ATGAATGATCAAAGGACCTACTCAAGTCATAAATGGAAAACAATACAGCTTATTAAATTGCATATGTCCCTTTAATGGAGTCACACACCTTCCTAGAATATGAAATAGGCTTTGGCCAGAATTAGTCACTTGATCTGGAAAAAAACATACCTTAACAAGCCTCCTCAGATTGCTATAGATCAGATTTCTTGAGAGTTCTTCAGAAGTCCCAGAATCCTTTCTGGAGGATGAGGTGGACTTTTGCCGAGGTGCAGTCACTCGACAAGGGAAGGTCTTCCCTGTGGCATGGCCCCATCATGCCTGCCCACAAAATAAGGGCATTGTCAAAGGAGAGTCTGCTGCATTGTCTGCCACTAGGCACATAGTGCCTTGAAGCACACTTTGTGTAATCTGATCCTGCTCCCAGTTTACTAATCTGACTAGATTTCACTCTCAGGCAAGATTTTATAGTCTGATGTTATAGTCTGATGAGACATCTTGGAATACATAACAGTCACCCCAGCAAGGACAAGAAGAAAAGAACAACCATTACGATGCTTACAGCAGAGACTCTAACATGTTAGCTACTCTTTAGCCTCACTTTATAGCTGAGAGAAATGAGTAAAAGAGAAATCAAGTAAATGAGTAAAACAGAAATCGTAATGAGGAACTGACAAAAACAGGCTTTGAAGAAACTGTCTTTTCCCTATGACAGTGACTTCTGCTGAATCCTCAGACTCTCTGTACCTTAAGAGGTCTTCACCTGCCAGGCATGGGTGGAGTATGCCTACAATCCCAGCACTGTGGCAGGACGGGTGGGAAGACAGAGGCAGGAGAATCACTGTAAATTTGAGGCTAGCCTGATCTACATAGTGAGTTCAAGTCTAGCCTGAACTGCAAAGCAAGACCCTATCTCAAAAAAAAATCCATCAAACAAAAAAGCCTTCCCAGGATTTTATTCAATGGTTAGCCTAAAATAAGTCTTACTGAACTACCTATTACTGCTTCCTTATCATTAGTAGTAACCATAGAGATTGCTTTGTTTCTCTTAAGAAAGTATTTCAGCTCTGGCTTCTTCGAACTTCAGTTTAAATTTTATAATTTGTCCCTGTTTCTTTGTTATGTGATGCTGGAGACTGAATCGTGGGGCCGTTGCATGTTAACGGAGTGCTTTCCCACGGACCTACATCTCCTACTCATCCCTGATCTTATCCTAGCTCTTGTCACTTAACTACTGGTCAGCATCCCCTGTCTGTTCTTGTACCTTATTATGTAAGTAATGAAGTAGAGAGGCAGGAACATGAACATATACATGTGGTTATGTAGTGTTACTCAATGTATTCGGGCTATGTGGGGGTATTCAGGTATTTTAATCCTAAAATACCAACTCTAGGATTGTTTGCTTATACAACTTGCCTGGTAACTACAGATGAAATAAAATTCATGAGGAGGTTCATGTAAGGCCTAAACATTATTTTTAGAAATAAAAAAATTCACCTTCTCTTTGTACAAAGGTCAATGAATCCCTCGTACCTGTTAGTTCTTTCCTTACAAAAGCAAATCAGCCTTTCTTACCTTTATATTTTTTAAGTGATCTGTCAGGAGTCATTGACCAACTCAGTTCCTTGTGATTACATCATAATAAATCATCCAGGAAAATGAATATTCACGATTTTCTATGGACTCGTAAGTTTTACTTTCTCTTTTGAGTTTCTAGGTTTACATAAAGTTATTAAACTATTTCAAATATTTTAATCCAAAATATAATTATTGTCAGACCTTATCTGAAACAAAATACCTAGTCTAGTTGGCTTACAAGCAACAGAAACTTACTTCTCACATTTTGAAGTGTAGAAGTTCAAGATGCAGTGCCTAGGAGGGTTTGCTCGGTGTGCTTCATAGGTAGCCCTCTTCTTGCTGTAACCTCACATGGCAGAAAGGAAACTACCAGCTTCAGTGTTTGGTGCGGGTCTACTTTCTGAGCCAGTTGGGTTTTTGTTTGTTTGGTTGGTTTTTGTACAAGGGACAGAACCCATGACTTTGTGCTTGTGAGGCAGGAACCTGAACCACTGACTAAATCCCCAGCCAGAGGGTAATCTTTTCACCATAACTTTATAGCAGAATGATGAGAAATGTCTTCAGGAGCCTTTTAAAAAGGCAGTAGCTCACCCTCATGATTTAATTATCTCCCTAAATTCCCAATTTCTAAGGCCATCACCTTAGTTGACAGCATTTCAGGATCTGAGGGAGACCATTGCTCACACCATTGCAGTCTATTTGATAAACATATGGACTGTAACTATTTTCATTAGAAGTGCTAGTAAAAATTATATTTCACATACCTCTCAAAAAGGATTACTGCACAAAGGATCACCATATTTTGACCTAGGGAACATGAGACTTTATTAGGAAACATGGAAATGGGATTTAGAAATATCTGGCTTCTAACAAATTCAGAGCAAATAATTGCAATTTTTGGTACTAGGAAATATATATCAAGTCATTTGTACGTCCCTCTGGTAAGTTTTTTCCAGCCATGTGCATTCACAAGCAGGATGCTGTGTTATAGGATGGTAGTTAGTGTTGTTTAGGATTGCTTTCACAATTGTGTGGATAAGACACACTCAGGAAAGAGTTGTGGTAACTACCTCCTCCGTTAATTGTTCTCCCTTCCCACTTAGTGCTGCAGACATCAGAACTGCAGTTGTGTCATCTTCCACACAACTTTGTCCTATATGATCTTCCTTCCATTGTCATGGAAGTACTGATAGTGTGACATTTTGGTAATACAACTTACAGGGCACTAAAATGGAATCAGATTGGTGAGAACAAAGTAGAGTGAAAATCTCCCCACATCTATGGGGCTTCTCTTCCACTCTACTTTTGTGTTTACTCAGTTATCTAATCATATAGTGCAGTTTTGCTATGAGGACTGAACAAGAGTCTTCAGACCTTTTAAGGCCAAGCAGTATAAATGGGAGTAAATCTAAAATATTGACATAAATTATTTGCATTTATTTCATATCAAACAAGCCAATCAATTCAACACTTCTTACTGTAATATTTCTAAATAGTTTCCTACAACTAAGGTACAAGATTTGTTAAAAGACTCTACAACAGCTTTCAGTCTTGCCAAGCTTTTCTACACTGCTACAATCTCCACAAGTCACTGAAAATTAGGAAAGTTCTTCTAAATAAATAAAAGTTATAAAGAACTTTGAAGAGAGCTTTTCATATGTACAATACTTGGCTTTCCATGAAACAAGTCAATTTAGAACCAAAATCCTATAATTACTGCAGGAGCAGGCAGTGGTTTTGTATTTGATCTTTAAAATTTTTGAATAAGTAAATTTAGGGAAGTTGGTGGGTATTGATTAACTCTACTTCCACTTTGTCAGCCACAAATCTATGGCAATGACTACCACCCATGTATTGACTTTTTCTACTAAATTAAATGAAATATTTCTTTAGGGTCATAGAGAAAAGATTATTTTTTGCCATTACTTTTATCTGTCAGAACAGTACTACAAAAAATATGACATCATCAAATTAGTCCTGCTGGAAATTGAGCAGATGAGACGTCTCCACCATGTCCAGTGGTTGGTAAATCTGGAGACCAAAGATGATCCTAGGTAAACAAGGAAAGGATTTGCTTAAGGAAGCACCTCGACCTCTCTCCCCTTCTAACCTCTTACGTCCCCTCTGCTCCTGAAGGAATCCATTACCTTGTGCAGATAAGACTTTCTGACTTGAGCTACTTATTTGAATTTCTAAGTCCTCTCCAGGTAATTTCTTAATTCTACACCTTTTTCTTTTTTGTCACATATATTTTCCCTTATGATAAAGCCCCTGTTTTCCTACGAAATAAGAAAATAATTGAGTAGTCCTTTAAAACATAAACCAGACCAACACTTTATTAATGAAAACCTGGAGAGGCTACTATTCTGCAGAGGAGTGGCCAGGGTCCTTAAGGGTGCCCTTCCACTGGCCCTGGGCACCTGCCTGACCTTATGATCTGCTGTGCCCTCACAAGGCACTACATGCCACATTCTTTTCTCACAGACTACTCTTTGTTTAGAAGTCTACTCTCCTGGCTCCACTCCTCCATGTCCACCTCCACACAGTGACATTAGCTCTCAAGTATTTCTTCTATATGGCAACCCTGTGCTCACTGATCATTTGACTCATTAATACATGTCCATATGATGTGATCTGCACCTAATTTTTTATCTGTTTACTGCCTATACCTGTGTATACCAATAAATTCTAGTAAATGAGCATTTATAGCATTTTATACAGCATTAATATAGTTACCAGAATATGGAGGCTCAACAGATATTTATGGAATAAGTAATGAATGGAGACAACAAAAGGTGGTCAAAAATCTCTCTTCTGTAGAATGGCAGAAGTAACCAGCATGAACACTCAGAACGCTTGGAAAGCAACCACCACCAAAAGTGAGTCCCTGCTGCTCAGGGTTGAGGCTGGTGGGGGCCTGGGAGGTAAAGGCAGGTGCATGCATGTCAACTTGGGATGTAAGGGAAAAGGAAATGCAGAAACAGAGGAAATCAGTCAGCAGAAAGATCTAGAGCCAAAGGAAGGATAGTCAGCAAAATTGAGAGAGGAGAGTGAACAGCACAAGGAATAGGCCATTTTCAGAGCTACTCTTTTATTAAAAAAAAAAAAAAAAAAGATGAATTAGACTAGGTCCTTATTTCCAAAAAGGCATGGCTAAAACTGCCATGCTGTTGTCTGTTGACTTACAATGTTGTCTCTCCTGGGCAGTATAGGGTGGCCAGGTGTTTTGTTTTTTGTTTTAGTGTAAAATAAGTTAAAACATCTCAAATGACAGCCATTCCAGGTAGTGTGTTGGGGTGAAGGGGAAAACAATGCTTTGATTTCTTACTCTGTTAAATCCTCCATGTCAGGTACAAATCATTCTTGTCTATCTTGTAAATTGAGTAGGGATCTAAATTATAATATAATCCAAAATTGTTGTTTTAAATTTGAAATCAAATTTATAAAAAAAAAAAACGAAGAGGAATATGAATCCTAATGGTATAAAGGACAGCTTCAGACTACTATGGGACATTTTTTATTTGGTCCTTTAACTGGGAAGGCCTGGAGCCAAAATTACCTGGACTGTGTAGCCATTCCACTCTTTGGCCAGAATATGCATTTTCTAGTTGACCACAGTTCACACCTTGTGCTACCTACTATCTCCTTGATCATAAGGCCATTTATTATTGTGTTCATAGTATAATTTAAAAGAATTCTTGGTACCTTTACAAATAATAAACAAAAAACCCAAGGACTTCATAATTTTATTACATCTGACTTCAGTTACTCATCAAGGTTTTTGTTTTGTTTTGTTTCTGTTTTTGTTTTTGTTTGGAGAGTCTTGCTTTGTACTTCAGGCTGGCCCTGAGCTCACTTGAACGCAACAATCCTCCTGGCTCTGCCTCCCAAGTGCTGGGATTACAGGCGTTAGTCACCATTCTGGCACTGTGCTGTGTGGTACTGACTGCTGGTGGGCATGAGTCATCATGCCTAGTATTGTTACATGTGGTTACTGGAACTGAACTCAAGGCCTTGCAATTGCTAGACAGGCGCTGGAACCACTGAGCTAAATCTCTGGCCTCTCATCAAGATTTATTGCCTCTGCAAGAATCTGTGTTTTTGCAATCCCTGATCACATTCACTTTTTCTACATAGCTGTGAGGAAATGTTTACTCTCAGATTTAAATGATTTATATAACTTGACACTAACAAATGTTTTTTTAAAATGCATCAGGCTACACCTGACTGACTTATACTGATCAGACTGATACAGAGTGAAGAGGCTTAAATTAATGTTTTATCCAGTCAAAGATTTGGGGACTGAGGCTTACCACGTATAAAATCTATTCAGCCAACCTCCTTGGCATAGGGCCGGAATATTACCTATAGCTCTGCTGAATTGACTGGAAAGATGATAAGGCATCTAAATTCTGCAAGTAGAGCCTTTTCTAGCAACCAATTTGATTTTTGATGGACAAAGAGCCTCAGGAAAGTAGATGCCTTTGTACCCGAGGAAAAAAGAAATCCCCAGGAAGACAGCCACAGCCTAATCAGTATGCTCTGGGTATGACAGAACGCAAGCGAGTGATCTATTTTGTTCTGAACTCTGCCCCTGTCAATGACAGTACACGGTTTACCAGAACAAATCAAATAAATGTATTTGACTCCTGTTTTGACATTTCAAAACACTGAACTGTATTTCCTATGACTCTATTCCACATTCTTAATTTTGATTTTTGTCTTAAAAGACATTGCTGCCAGACTGAAAATGAAAAGTAGTATAAATCAGGGTAGGATTGGTTTCTGTACTTTCCAACATGATAGGGAGAATAGTTTCTGCAGAGATATGATAGCATGGTTGGTATGTTTCAAAAAATTACTGTACTTGAAAAGACTCTAAAACATTGACTATGCAGACAGCAGTCAACTATCTCAATGCTCCGTTGCTTCCGCTCCCGTTCCAGGTACATGTGACAGCGCTGCAGCTATGAGTGGAATCTTAAGGAGGAAGTTTGAAGACATCAACAGCTCCTCACCCTACTCCTCTGTGCGGGAATCAGATGATGACGTTTTTAGCTGTGACAGGGCTGAGTGTGTTGATAGCGTCCATCTGTCCACATCTAATCATTTTACCAGTGAGTATCTGACACTGTATTTCAGGTTGTGTTCTAAGTCCTGCTGTATTGTTGATTCTTGGGGACTTTGGCTTTATCTGCTAACTTATATCTTCTCCCATACCAAACATATTTGCAAATGTCATTTTAGTTCATTAGGTCTCAGCTATTGATATTTGTTCATGTTTATGGAATGAGTATATAGGAGGGTCAATGGAATCTTCTAAAAGTAAGCAGAGAACAACTAAAAATAATTTAATATGCACCTTCATCTTTCTGGATAAACCCTCTTTGGAAATATAATCAATTGAGCCTTCTGAAGAATCTCCTGTTGCTCAATAAATAGTGGAAGGTTTTCAAGGCTGAGAACAACATGTTCACTTTCTAAATGAGAAAATTATTTTTTTTTTTTTTGAGACAGGGTCTCACTTTGTAGTTCAGGCTGGCCCTGAGCTCACTATGTAGCCCAGGCAAGCCTTGTACTCAGCAATCCTCCTGCCTCTGCCTCCTGAGTGCTGGGATTACAGGCATGAGCCACCACACCCAGCTCTGTGGTATGTGGTATTGATTGCTGGTGAGCGTGAGTTTCCATGCCCAGCATTCTATGTGGTTACCAAGATCGAACTCAGGACCTTGCGCTTGGCGAGGCAGGCACCAGAACCACTGAGTTAACCCTCCAGCCCGAAAATGATTTTTTTTTTTTACACTGCTAGAGACTAAACTGGGAGCCTCACACATGCCAAGCTAACATTCTACCACTAAGCCACATTTCCATTTCTGAGAAAATGATTTTAGTTTTTAAAGAATTGTTGCTATGAAATTCAGCCCACAACGCTCTGAAATTTCATTGTTGTCTGGACATAGAACTCAGATTCAGGTCCAGGTTCACACACTACAGCAAAGGCAGCTTTCTTCATGCACAGACTTCTACGCAATTCATGTGAACCACTTCATTTCATTTAGTGCAATACACTTTAATTTATAATTCTAAATTGCATTCCTTAAAAAGATGTACACATAAAGGTTTGAAACAAGTGAACTCTTAAATAACTCAGTGAATTCCACCCGAGTCATTAAAGAAAGATTGACTTCAAAAAGATCTTTTGAGGAATTAACATGTAAAACAAAACTAAGTAAAATCAATGAAATTCTATAGTTTTTCTCACCTCTAATAAGGGGATTGGTATAAACTTCCCTTTAAAGTTGCATTCCTGAAGTTAGGGTAAAAAGTTAAGCCACACAAAGGAATATAATTTTACTTTTATCTTGCAATTTTGTTAGTACATTTTCATTTTCACAAAAAGTCCTTTTAAAATTCACACTAATGTTTATACAGTGTGGTTCTGTTACTCTTAAAACTCCATTTTTAGCCTTGTTCTCAAGTGTTCAAAATTGTTTTGGGTACTCATGAATATTTCTTCATCACTGTTAGAAAAATTCAAAATTTGAATAGATAAAACTTTGTAAGAAATTTTAGCCTTAGAATTATTTATCTCTTGAGGAATATAAAACTTTTTAACTGAATCCATAGAATGTCTAAAAGAACTAGAAGGAGGTAAAGAAAATCTTAAAGGAAAGAAAAATAGTAAAAGTTATTTTGAAAATAAGATTTTTCAGTTATATTAAATTATTGTCCAACAGTGGATTTGGAAGAAGAGATAAGCTTTACCTGATATTTGCTTGTATCTTCTTCACACTCTCCTGCAAATGATTATAACCTTATAATAGGGGTGGGCATCAGTATTGACTTCTACATTCTTCTGTCTGCCATCATGCCAGAAGGGTACAGTGCCTTTCAGGATTTTTGGAGTTGTTTTCTGAGTAAATAGATTAATTTCAGATAGTTTTAAAAATCCGCAAAGAATGAGTCCACTGAATATTATTGTCCCTTAGAAAAGCAGCAGTATACATTTAAATTCATGACCCTCAGAAGCATTTGAATTATTCCTTTTCGGTCTACTTTGGTGAGTCCTTTTCTAAACCCTGGAACCCTGCCAGATCTGCCTAACATTTCCCAGTTGTTTTTCCTTTTAGCCACTCCGGACAAAACATCATCAATCTAAGCCCCTATTTCTTTGAGGTATCACCTCCTGCAGTACTTAAGGACTTCGTGCAGTATTTTCTATGCCTCTGTGATTTCTGTGTTTTATTTTCCCCAAATTTCTGGTGAACTTTCAACCTTCTTGGTGTCTATGTCCCCCCTAAAGTAACTAATTGGTTGTCTCCTAGAAAAATCAATTTCAGAACTTCTCTTTGCAAGACATCTATTGATTTGTAGGTTCACAATGTCCCTATAATGTTCATTTAAACACCACCAGGTCTCCACAGTTGTGGCTCAAGATGCTTCCCAGATGAAAGTGATGCTTTGGTGGTTTAGGGGGAGTTTGAAAAATTGTAAGTGAGGCATTTGTTCTGAGAACCTGCAAAATTCTGGGGAAGAGTAAAAGTTCCAGTGAAGAAAGGTTTTACTTTTTTTATTAAATTGAATTCTTTATTGGTACAATTTATATACATCTCACAATCACGTATAACATTAGGGAATTTGTACCAGTATATGACACAAGTTAATTCTCTTTTTTACCCATATCCCTACCCACCCACACCTCCCCACCCCCTTTATACATACTCTGTTATTTTCTTTCTGAATCATATTTATTCCTTCCCCTCATTACATTCCCACACCAAATTTCCTATGGAAATTTCCCACTCTATAAAACTGTCAAACTTTCTAGAGCTCATTTGCATCTGCAGGTGTTCATATCAAAGAGAAGATCTGGTATTTGCCTATCTGTGATCTATTTATTTCACTTATTAGTATATCCTCCAGGTGTCTCCATTTGCACCTAAATGGATCGATCTTGTCATTCTTTATGGCAGAGTAATACTCCATTTTATAAAAAAAAAACACATCTTCTTTATCCACTCTCCAGATGATGGGCATTTGGGTTCTCTCCAAGATTGAGCTATCACGAACTGAGCTGCTATGAACAAGAGTGTACATCTGTCTTTCCAATGTGATTTTTAAAATTCTTTTGGGTATATTCCTAGCTGAGGGATTGCAGGGTCAAATGGGACCCCTAGTCCTAGTTTTCTGAGAAATCTCCACACGGATCTCCACAATGATTGCACAAGTCTGCAATGCCACCAACAGTGGAGAAGGGTTCCTTTCTCCCCACAGCCACACCAGCATTTATCGTTGGTTGATTTTTGTGATAGTGGCCATTCTTTGTGGAGTGAGATGAAATCTCAGTGTTGTTTTCATTTACATCTCTCGAATGACCAGTGATGTTGAACATTTCTTCATATGCTTCTTGGCTGCTTTGACTTCTGCCTCTGAGAAGTGTCTGTTCATTTCATATGCCATTTTTGAATTAGGTTTTAAACTTGAGGAGGCTGATCTGTTTGAGTTCTTTATATATTGTAGATAATAGCCCTTTGTCTGATAAACAGCTAGTAAAGATTTTTTTCCCATGCTGTTGGTTATCTTTTAGCAGTGCCAGCGACTTCTTTTGCTGTGCAGAAGCTTTTCAGTAGGATGAGATCCCATTTGTTGATTCTTTCTGCTAGTTCTTGTGCTAAAGAGGTTTTATTCATAAAGTCTCTGCCTAAGCTAATGTCTCCAAGAGTTTTACCTAGCCTATTTTCCAGCAGGCTTATTGTTTCTGTTTTAATGTTTAAGATTAGAAGACCCAAAAACAACTCCGGATACACTAAGCCACCTTATCTTTGACAAAGGAGGTAAACATCCCCAATGGAAGAAAGACAGGCTGTTTAACAAATGTTGCTGGAAAAACTGGGCTTTAACCTGCCAAAAGCTAAAGCTAGACCTGTCTCTTTCACCATGCACAAAACTAAACTCACAGTGGATATGAGGATTTTTACTTTTTAAAAATTATTTTGATGTAATCATGAGTATTTCATTTCACTGCAATTGTTACAGTCTACAAAAAAGACAATATCCGGTGTAGTCAAAAGAGAAATCGTTGTCAGTTGCAAAGCATGATGGTATTTTTCCCATAGTGTTTTTAAAGTGCTTTAAAAGCTTTGTTAATTTTCAAGGATTTTAAGAGAAATATTTGCCAGTGCTCCTCTGTAAAGGGATGGAGATTTGCATGATAGTGCAATTTGTCATTGTGTGATCAGAGCAAAGATTAGTGAAAAACACCTGGGAGGAAATATGAAGAAATGAAAACTGACACGTAGGGGGGACTTTCTGATGCCGGGGGCTACTCAGCTTACGTGTACAAAAAAGCTAACAAGGTTACTCACAATAACTAGTAAAACCTAAATTATTTTGTAAAGTTGGGCAAATTGAAGAAGCAAACCCATATTACATACAAAACTCCAGATCAACAATAGTCATATATCACGTTTAGTTCAGAAGATGTTAAAACTAGCAAGGCCTTTGAGAACATCTAGGTTGATTCCCTTCTTTTGCAGATGGAAAGGTTAAGGCCCAGGGATAGCTGATAAGAATCAAACAGGAGTTGGTGGCAGAGGACTTGAATATAGATTCCTACCATTTTATAGGACTGCGCTGCTTTCTGGGGATTCGGTTGTATGCTTGCCTAGGAAGTGCAGTAGAAGGATACCAGTCACTGACAGAAAGGCATGACTGTATCTTTGGTGTCAGATGCTCTCAGAAACAGAGTCGATGTTTGTTTGTTTGTTTGTTTTAATAAAGGTAAATGTATCTCTTGTTGGCTTTGGGGATTTTTTTTCCAGTTGCTTCTGATGACAGTGCTACCATGTCCTGGTTGCAACATCTATGATGAGTTTATGGACAAACTCAATGAACTAAATGAAATAGTTGGCACAGAATTATATTTCAGCATGAAAGAACATTTCATTTCATTTTTTATAAGTGACAGATTGCTGAGAATTTCCTTGTATGTCATTGACATTGATGGAAGTATCGTACAGCAAACATGTTGTTTTACATTTACATGAACAGAATTGTTGGTCTTGGTGACATGATGCTACTCGTGATAATGTGGAAATGTTATAGTAAAAAGTAGGTGACATGAAATACGCAGTGTGAGTCTTCAATAGTAGCTAACAAATAAATCAAGGGTTATTTCATTTATTTTCAAAGTAAAACCTTTGCACTTTTCACTTTTGCCAGAGGGATAAATGGGCATCTTTGGCCCCCTGAAAAAATGATAATGACATCTTTTTCCCCCTTGTGCTGCAGTGCCTTGCATTGCTTGTTCAATAATTCAAGACTTCAGAAACCTACTCACCTTGCATTTCAATTGCACTCACTTAGTCACAGCTTCTGCCTGAATGGAGTAATTATATTCTATTTTACTGGCTGGGCACTGAGTTGGTTTTTGTGTTTATTTGTTTAGAGCCCTGAAAAAATATTTAAGTTTGGCTCTAAACTTAAAAGCACAATGGGACCAAATTTCAAATGAAAGATTTTGTGTCTCTAACAGTAAATGTAGAAAAACAATTGTGGTTTTAACTCTCAGCTAGCTATCATGAAAAACTATATCAAAGTAGTCCTGCCATGGTAATGGCATTGTCTTTCACTTAATTCAAAGGATAAGGTTTTAATAACAGGAGATTCAAAATGCATCATAGAAATTTACAAATTTCCCAAAACTTTAATTTACTGTTGATTCTCATAAATGCAATTGATACCATAGTTATATTTCATAAAAAGCTTAAAAATTAAAATTGCTATTAAGTACTGAAGAGAGTACCTTCACATTAGTGCTCAAAATATTTTCATCTGACAGTATGATTCATTTGCGAATGAATCTTATTTTCACTTTATAAACCTCTTTCTGAAGAGTCATACCTTTACTTTGGGGTTTTTCCACAAGTCATCGCAAGGTGGTAAATTGGTGATTGCCCAAGCACAGAATATTGGGACTTGAAAAACAGATCCAAATGAATTTAAATGGTTAAAATTCTACTGAGCATCTTCACAGAGCGATAATACTCTGGGTTAGTTTGAATATCAGAGAGCGACTAGCTTTATCCTTGCTGTCTGTGATGATGACGACGATGAAATCAGTGCTTGAAGCAAATGTCCTTGTGTTTCTCAAAAGATTTTAAAATTCATTGCACAGATCTGGCATTCTGGTGCTTTCTGACAGCTCGGGGGAAGGTGTATTTGTGTGCATGTGAATGCAGGAAAGGATTCAACCTGGTTCTGTTTAAAAATCAAAAACAAATGTGGCTTTGAATAGGCTACAATTTTAACCCTTTGATTCTGAGAAGTACATGTTCGTATGTTAAAAAATATTATTTTATGTGAGGAGTTTGAGAAAAAAGTAAATATTTTAGGATTTCAGAATTATTGTATAATTTGTTTTACATGTACAATTACAATGATCTGGCATAAGTGGAAATGTTTACATAAATCTCAGATTTGCTGAATTCCACTGAGAGCTGATCAAAGTATAGTTTTTAAATGTGGATGAACAAAGAACAAGCATAATAAATATAATAGAAGATAAATGTTTGCCTCTTTAAACAAAGACCGACACATAAAGACTTAGAAAGCCATTTTCTTTTAATACTGTCCAATTTTCTGGCAAGAAAATACTTGCTATGAGTCATAATTGAAATAGAATCTCTTTTGCATTTGCCTTCAGCTTACCTGGCCAATATAACAATGGAACATAACAAAGGTTGATGTATATACTTTATAATTGTAGGAATACAAATAAATTTTTTCTGGAGATTATTTGTGTATTAACTATTAATCACTTTAAGATGCCTATGGCTATCTTAATAAACACTACCAAAACTCCTCCACAAGTAAACCACTGAACACTGAAAACAATCTCCAAAACACTGTGAATCTGAGGAAGGAGTACTAGATGGTGTACTAAATACCCGCTATTTCTGTAGGGTGGGTTCCATTAGTTGTACCTGAAGTACATCTTTGTGTGAGGGAATCATTCAGTAGTGGGTCCTATTACCTGTGTCATGTTTACAACCTCAAATGCTTCAACTCTATGTCTTTATGCCACACGTGGATAGTAATATTAGAAATACAGGAAGAAATGCAATATTTTAGTGTAAAATAAAATTAATAAAATAGTTTTAAGTAGTATCTATATTTCACCTTGAAATTTACTGTGATGTCTATGACACCGACGTTTCTGAAAATATATATACTCTATGTCTTAATGTCATAACATTTATTTTACCTTTAAGGATTTTGGTTGGTGTGGAAGAAATAATGATAAAACTTAAACATATTTAATTTTTGCAGTAAAGTTAATCCTCCTCTTACATGAATCTCTTAAAATTATTGTCCATTGATTTTTTTTCTTTTTTTCTTTTTCTTTTTTTTTGCTATGTCAGAGCTGAATTTCTGTCACTTGCTGTTTCTATGGTAATTTTCACTTTGGCTTGGAGAAAGCACCATACATTACAGATTCATTTACATTTTTTGATATATATTTCAAGAATTCTTTCCTTACAAAACATTCATACATAACATATGTTATGTATGTATTTTTTAAAAACTATGTAGAGTGTTTTAAGCCTTAAGGATAATTTTTGCAATATTTTTAAGGTGACAATTGTATAGAATATATTACTATGAAGTTGGTTAAATAATCTAGAAAACCCAGGCAGTACATGGTCATATGACTGATAAAAACAAATGAGCAAATGTATATACTGATAATAAAATATATCAAATTAATATTCGATATATTAAAACATATCAAATATTATCAATTCACTAAACAAGTTTATAAATTTTATTTGTTCCATAAGTTTTATGAAGTCTCATATATCAAGCATAAATAAAATAATATCAAGAAGAAAAGACGAAAAAATCTATTTTCTATAGAAATAGAATAAATCTTTAAGGAAAGTTTATCTAGATGGTGGAAATATAGGTGATTTTTTTAGCTACATATTTTAGCCTAACAATATGTGCTATGTTCATTCATTACAGTAGCTTCCTTGAATTTTTCCTGGTACTTTTTAAATTACCAATACATTACTCCCTACAGAATAGCTTCCTAGAATTATTTTACAAGTATGATTAATACTTGTAGATGAATCATAGAAAAAATACCTACAGGGTGATATCTTATTTCAAAGTGTTTTTCTTTAATTGCCCTCCAGAAAAATTTAGCAGCGTATAAGCCCACTTTCTAACATTTGAGTGCATACTTCCGGAATGCTTTGACAAAACTGACTTAATAACTTTTTCTCTATTTCTCTGTCTCTCCTTCTTTCTGTATATTATATTCATCTGTGTGTATGTATATATACAGGATATATACAGTCACACACATATGCATTACTGGCCACTATGATCATATTTTAGCTAGAGTTTATCTGAATACTGGGTAACTAATGATTTATATGTTGTCATTGTCTTTATGAATGTGTATGTGTGTTTTCATAAGTTACCTACTTAGATCTTTAATCATAGTGATTTTCTTTTTCTTTGTTATATCGTACTGAAGATTAGTTATTTGAGGGTCAGAGATTTAGCTCAATGGTTCCAGTGCCTGCCTAGCAAACTCAAAATCCCTGGTTCCATCTGGTAACCACATACAATAAGACTGGGCGTGGTGACTCACACCCACCAGCAATCAGTACAACATACCACAATGCTAGGCAGTGGCTCATACCTGTAATCCTAGCACTTGGGAGGCAGAAGCAGGAGGGCTGCTGAGTTTGAAGCTTTCCTGGGCCCCATAGTGAGCTCAGGGATAGCCTGAACTACAAAGCAAGACACTGTCTCAAAAAAAAAAAAAGATTATTTATTTGATAAATGCATACACAATATATTTCCTATGTAGTAATTTACCTTTTAACTCTGTTTATATTTGCCATAGAAATATATTTATACAGGGCCAGAGATTTAGCTCAGTGGTTCCAGAACCTGCCTAGCAAGCACAAGGTCCTGAGTTCGATCCCTGTTAACCACATACAGTAATACTCTGCACACGGTGACTCACACCCACCAGCAATCAGTACCACATACCACAATGCCGGACGTGGTGGCTCACGCCTGTAATCCCATCACTCGGGAGGCAGAGGCAAGAAGATTGCTATGAGTTCGAGGCTTGCCTGGGCTACATAGTGAGCTCAGGGCCAGCTTGAACTACAAAGTGAGACCCTGTCTCAAATATAGATAGATAGATAGATAGATAGATAGATAGATAGATAGATAGATAGATAGATAGATAGATAGATAGAGATAGAGATATAGATATAGATAATGGCTATAGATATGAGGTCAGATATAACAGATTTAGCTTTTAGGAAATACTTGAGAATTTTCCTGCTCCCAAATTAATTACACACAAATGATTTATCATTTTTATCAATTTCTATATGTGTTTAAATGTTTAATCTTAGAAAATTATGTTGGGCTACTTAAGAAACTGAAAGGTAAGTTTATAGATTTATTTTTTTTTTTTTGAGACAGGGTCTCACTTTGTAGTTCAAGCTGGCCCTGAGCTCACTATGGAGCCCAGGCAAACTTCGAACTCAGTAATCCTCCTGCCTCTGCCTCCCGAGTGCTGGGATTACAGGCGTGAGCTACCATGCCCAGCAAGTTTACAGTTTTTTTGGAACCCATACATGTATAACAAAGCATTATCTGCTTATTAGTAATTTTGTCGTATACTATGTTCTTACATGGGGTGTTTTTTATTTCTATTTCATGATCTGGAAAATCTTTCTAACCCAACACTGTTTTACTATGGTTCTGTACTATTTCATTATCTCACATAGGAGTTTTCAATTTTTCCTCACCCATCATCGTGACCAGAAACACAATACACTACAATGTTCTTTAAAGATTTCAGAAATTATTCTCACATGATTAACTAAATTTTAAAATATTAAATTACTGGGCCAGAGTGTTGGCTCAGTGGTTCCGGCGCCTGCCTCGCAAGCGCAAGGTCCTGAGCTCGATCCCTGGAAACCACATACAATGCTGGGTTTGAGACTCATGCCCACCAGCAATCAATACCACATACCACAATGCTGGGTGTGGTGGCTCACGCCTGTAATCCCAGCACTCGGGAGGCAGAGGCAGGAGGATTGCTGAGTTTGAGGCTTGCCTGGGCTACATAGTGAGCTCAGAGCCAGCCTGAACTGCAAAGCGAGACCCTGTCTCCAAAAAAAAATAATAATAATTTACCAAACAAACCATTCTTATGTTAATGGACTACATTAAATCTAAAGATTAATTTTGTAAGTAGCATATTGACATCTTTAAAATATTGTCTTTCCATTCCTGAAATACTAGACATCTTTACTTTTTGGTACTGAGGACTAAAACCAAGGTGTTTACTCTGAGCCACATCTCTAGCCCATTTCTAAGTTTAATTTTTTATTTAATTTTGAGACGGATTCTAAGCTGCTAAACTGCCCAGACTGGGGTTGTCTTGGTCCTCCTGCCTGAGCCTTCTACAGTGCTGAGATTTCAGTCATACATCAACCATGTCCACCTTACCTTTCTTTTAAAAATTTTTATATGGCATACAATGTATTTTATTCTATATTAAGAAGGTACTCTTTCACTAAAAGTCTTAGTTAATAATGAATGTAAAGCTGCATCAAATTATTTACCAGTACAAGTTTTAGACAGGGTCTCGCTTTGTATTTCAGGCTGGCCCTGAGCTCACTATGTAGCCCAGGCAAACCTTGAACCCAGAAATCCTCCTGCCTCTGCCAAGGCTGGGATGAGAAGCATGAGCCACAATGCCTGGTACTATTATTTTCTTTTTTAATTTTTTGAGATGGGGTCTTGCTTTGTAGTTCAGGCTGGCCCTGAGCTCACTATGTAGCTGAGTCCATCCTGGAACTCAGCAATCCTCCTGCCTCTGCCTCCTGAGTGCTGGGATTACAGGCATGAGCCACCACACTCAGCTAAATTTTTTTTTTTTTTTGAGACAGGGTCTCACTTTGTAGTTCAGGCTGGCCCTGAATTCACTATGTATCCTAAGCAAACCTCGACCTCAGCAATCCTCCTGCCTCTGCCTTCTGAGTGCTGGGATTACAGGCGTGAGCCACCACACCCAGCATTGTGGTATGTGGTATTGATTGCTGGTGGGCGTGAGTCTCCACGCCCAGCACTGTATGTGGTTACTGGGATTGAACTCAGGACCTTGAGCCAGAATCACTGAGCTAAATCTCCAGCCCCTAAAATTTATTTCTTAAGGAGCATTTAATCTGCATTTCTCTAGTGTTTTTTTAAAAATCTTCACTCAGGATTCTTTGAGTATTCACCTTATTGTAAAGTCACAATGTGCTAATGACATCTAAACAGGCTTCTGTGATGAGATGTTTTCATGGTATCCAGATTGCATCCTTCCTTTCTTTCTATTTTATACTTGACATTGTCATGTGCTCCAATCAGAGGTCAGTTTAATTAGTTCATTGTACCTACCCGATCCTGTCCAGAGATACAATGTTGCTAAAGTGTAAAGAAAGCATGTAAACATTTGTTAGGTACTTATTAGGTGCTAGGTATTTTGCACAGGGGATTAGTTGAGATGTTTCTAAATCTTACTGTGTCAGAAAAGACAAGGATGCTTTTTAAATTATTATTAGAATATTTGGGATTTGTTCTTCATTTTAAGAAAATGAAAATTGTCAGAGAAGTCCTAGCTACCTTGCCAGACATTTCTTTGACCATTCATGATATACAGGGGAGAAACTGTGAGGTTTCCATCTGGGAAACGTTCATCATAACAATTCAGACAATCTGCTTAATTAACTACAAGTTGAACTACGGAATGCTGTGAAGATCTTTGTTTTATTGCTCTCACTGGTAGTTCTTCTTCTTCTTCTTCTTCTTCTTCTTCTTCTTCTTCTTCTTCTTCTTCTTCTTCTTCT
>PVIC010036631.1:0-18482 GCA_004025085.1 Thryonomys swinderianus
GCGGCCCTTGCCAGGCCAACAGCAGGAAGTGCCTCCATTCCTACGGCACTGGCGCTTAAAGAGGCTGATTCTCTTGTTGGTTCATTGGTAAAGTTAGATACTTGTACACACGTTTTCCTTCAGTCATTTGTACTTTTCTTCCATAACTACTTACTTTTGCTAATTCTGTTTTTCTGATTATTTATAATAGTTTTTCACTTACTAGGTCTTTGTCTTATTGCAAATACTTTCCCTGATTGTTATTTGCCTTTCATTTGCGCGTTTTGAAAGAAGTTCATACTTTAAGTATCCAGATAGACCCACTTTCCTCTTCATAGCGCCTCCCGCTGGATTTATGCTTACAAAGCCCTTCGCAATCAAAATTTTCTTCCTGCTTTGTGTGATTTAGATGAATGTTGTATTGGCTTAGATTTACCATGTGATAATTTACTTAACAGTTTATTAATTTTATTTTATGCTTATTTGTGATGCTTAATAACTACTCCATTTATCAAAAATTAAATTATCCATAGGAGGATGATTTTAGCTATTTTTTCAAGTGATCTATCTGTTCATGCTGATGCAAATACAATATTATTTTAAACATTTTTGCATTACAAGATGTGTGGAGTAATTCACTTTTTATGTGTGGGGCTTTCAGGGGTTTCTCAGCTATTCTTTTTTTTTTTTGTTTCTGAGACAGGGTCTCGCTTTGTAGTTCAGGTTGGCCCTGAGCTCACTATGGTGCCCAGGCAAGCCGCCGCGAACTCAGCAATCCTCCTGCCTCTGCCTCCCGAGTGCTGGGATGACAGGCCTGAGCCACCACGTCCGGCACTGTGGTACGCAGTGTTGATGGTTGGTGGGCGTGTCTCCACGCCCAGCATTGTATGTGGTTTCCGGGGATCGAACTCAGGACCTTGCACTTGCGAGGCAGGTGCCGGAACCACTGAGCTAACCCTCTGGCCCTCTCAGCTATTCTTGACTGTTTCTAAATAAAACTTAGAATCATTTCATCAGATTTCCAATGTTAATCTGGGAAAAACCAACATCTTTCCTGTATCTCGTCTGCCCAGAAGGAGCAGCATGTATTTCTTCGTAGATTTTCACTTTGTCCAGTCAGCAAAAACGTGCAATGTCCTGTCTTGCTAGTACAATGCCAGCTGTTTTATGTTTCTGGCGACTGTGCTGTCCCTAGTACTGGGGCGCTGATCTCTCTACCACGGCCTTGTAAGCCCGTGTGCCACACGGCAGCGTCGCGTCCGAGACGACACACTACTGCACCCTGCTCTGCCGCGCGTCCCCGTCCCGTGTGCACAGCGGGACCCTGGCGCCGGGTCCCGTCTCCCGCCCTGCGCTGGCGTCACTGCGTCTCTCTCAGGAACGCTGGCATCTCACGGTGCCCTCTGCTGCGTTCTCCTGGCAGATTGGTAGCAGCCGACAATGACAGTGCCGTCTGCCCTTTTCCGCTCTGAGTTTCATGCTGCGTCCGTCCGTGTGGGGCTCCAGAGCCGCCGCAGCCCCACCGCGCGCTCCGGTGTTGCCGCGACGGCCTGCAGGACGGCATCCCCACGGCGAGCCGCGGTGCTCCTGACGCAGGGAGGGGCTCGCCGCTCCCAGCGCCCTCTGCTTTCCTGCGACCACCATTCGCGTCCGGAGAGCCAGCGCGCAGAACATGTGTTAGGTACCCGTGCTCCGTCTCCAACTCGACTTCGCGTCTGGCGGTCGTGCTGCCGCCTGCCGCGCGTCCTCAGGTTCCTCAACAGGCCTCTCCGTGGCCGTGGCGTGCTCGGCCTCGCGCTGCCGTCTGGGCCCCGGCTCCCTTCTGCGCCCCTCACTCAGCGGCTCCCCGCTTCTCGGGCGGCGCCCGCGGGCCTCCTGCCCTCTCCCGGACCTTCCCCGGGCAGCACGGCGCCCTCGCCAGGCTCCTTCCCACAGCCTGCCCCGTGGAGGGTGCCATCTGCTTCTCATCTCTGCGGCGACGTCCCGAGGCACCAGCTTACTAGAAGGGAAGCTTTTCGGAGGACGGAGCCCGAGATCAGCAGCCCCGACTCGGCCCGGGGAGGCGGCTCACCGCGGCCCAGCACGTGCGGAGCTCACGGTCGCATCCCGGGGCGAGTTGCTGCCCTTGGGCCTGGGCCCTCGGCGCCTCAGGGCACGGGCCTCGCCCGCCCTCCATGCTGCGAGAGCTCCAGGCGCTGCTCGCTGGCAGTGCCACACGCAGGTGACCCAGGACCCCTCCAAGAACGCAGGGCAGACCACGCCACGGGCCGCGGCCTCCCCAGGGACGGGCCCCGCGCTCTGCGCGCCCCCTCCCGGAGCCCTCTGGCCGCCGCGGGCGGCTCCTGCACTCCTGCCCGCCGCTCCCGGCTGCCGCTTCTCCCCCCGCTGCCCACCTCTCCGCAGCTGCCTGGCCCTCCCGCCCCGGCCTCTCCCTCACGGCGTCTGGCCTGTGTCCCCTGTGGACCGGCCACGTCACGGCTGTCCCCAGCACGGCCCTCTGCACACAGAGGACCACGGAGACGCCCTGGGCGGCCGGTGAGATCCGCCATCAGCCAACTGCCCCCTGGCTTAGAGGCAGACTCCCCAGCACGAGCAGCCCCCACGCTCCCAGGATCAGGCCCCCGCATCCTCACGGGGGTTTCTCTTTGCGAATTATTCTGTCAGGGCTCCGGGGAGCTCAGGGTTTTGTGTCTGTGTTTAGGAGCGCACCTGGCCAGGGACAGGGTACCTTCGGCAGCTCAGCTCACGGTGTCTGGGCACACGGACTGCACGAGTGAGCCCGGCGGACTCTGCGGCCCTGGCCACGCGGGAGGTCTGACCGTGAGGGGTGTTTTACGATGGCTCCGCGAATGACGCACCTGAGCTCCTACCTCAGGCCGGGGACTCCGCGCGCTGCGCAGGGTGCTCGGTCGGCCCTGAAAATCCGTCTTCGGCCGGGAAGTCCTCAGCCCCCCTTGGAACCTGAGGTCCCGGCCAGTAATCTTCACATTCCTATTTTGACTTCCTGCCTGTGCTGACATGACTGCGTCTCTACGTGTGACAGTTAATAAAGACCAGAGGAGAAAGAGGCTCTGCGCAGGGACAGAGTGGCAGTCTGGGCTGACGCAGGGCCCATTTTAAGTACCTCAGACTGGAAAGCGATAGACTCTCTAAGGCCAAGGAAGACCCAAGGCTTTGCCAACACCAGGACGCAGCAAACCCCACAATTTCTGAATTCCCCTTTGACCCCGTGCAGGAGCGGCCGGCAGGACACGCACCGCGCTCCGCAGCTGGTCTCACCCCCAGGGGCAGCGGCACCGCGCGCCCTGACCATGCGGGACTCCAGCACCTCTGAGAGGCGCCCGAGCCTCCCACCGCCGAGAGCCACTCTGTCCGGCCGGCACTGCTCTCCCGGGGAGGGCCGCGGCTTCGCCTTCCTAGTGGGGCTTTGAGGCTCCGTCGTGTGGCGACCTGGTCGTTTGTGGCCACACGAATCCTCTCCCATCACCCGTCGCCATCAGATTTGGGGTGTTTAGTCAGGGAATATAACCGAATTCACTTGCTGTCAAACATTCACTGCATTCTCTTTTTGCCCTAATGCCTCTGTCACCTCTCAGTGTCCTCTGACCCCACAGAGGGGCACCTCTGCCAGGCTAGCGGAAGCAGCTCCACGTTGGCATCACTCGTGGCCTGTGGACGGACTTCAGCGGCAGGCAGCCCTCAGCCGCGCTGTGCTCTGGGATGCGCGGGGACGGCCCGGGCCCTTCCCAGGCTGGCGCCTTGCGTCCCGCAGGGCCCGTGTGCGTGTGGGCGGTGGGCAGCTCAGCTCTGCCTCTCGGTGGTGAGGTGCCTGTGTTTAGCCTTTCTCACCACAGTGCGTCTCACCTGGCGGCTCCTGAGTGGGAAGCCGACTCCTGAGCAGCTGGGGCACCGGGGTCCCCAGGAGCCACTGAACCCTCTCTACCTGCCACAGCGGGCGCCGCCTGCCCGAGGTTGGCGCTGGCCGAGCAGGCCCTCTGTCTCCCCGACTGTGTGCACGCGGCCCTTCCCTCCCCGTGCCACGCCGGGGCAGGCACCCTAGGGTGCCTTTTCCCCCCAGGACCCAGGCGCTGCGGGGAACAGGGTTCCGGGCTCAACACAAGGGAACACAGTGGGCGAGCGCCTGGTGGAGCGGACGATCTCCGGGGGACAGAGGCGGCAGGCCGGGCAGCTCCGCCCTCAGACGCTCCGACCTTGGGCACCACGAGCTGGCTGGCAGCTGCCACCCTGCCTGGCACTGGCCGGGTCCCAAGGCCAGAACACCTTGTGCCACCTTCCCACGAAACCCGCTGCTCGGGGCCCACCTGTGGCCCAGCCGCCTCCTGTGCCCTGCCAGGGCCGCTTCCCTCCACGCGCCCGCCGCCCTCACCTTGGCATGGCTCAGCAGGATGATCCGCACCAGCACCACGTTGATGTGCGCCCCCAGAGACTCGTCGTGGTAGATCTCGTTGACCTGCAAGACAGCCAGGAGGCCTCAGCGGGGCCGCCCCTCGTGCCGGCACTGTGCCCCCGGCGCCCCGAGCTCTGCGCCACGGCTCAGGGCCCTCCGGGTCGGCGGAGCCTCTCGGGGACCCAGCTCCCGGCTCCGAGGCAGAGGCCGGCCCTCGGGCGTTTTTATCAAAGCAGTAATAGGTTGACTGGTGTCATCTGGGCCACCGGCCGTCCCCGTGTGCAGCCCGAGCCCGGGGTGCTGGCGGGGCACGGGCTTCTGGGGCAGACGCGGCCCAGCTGCACTGCGGCGCCTGGCTGGGCTGCACCCGTGTTCGGACTCTGTGTCTGGGCCGCTGTAATTACCATCCACAGACGGGCACGGGTGACCCACAGCAGGAAGACACCTCCGGAAACTGCGTTAACTGGGAGAACCAACGCGAGGGAGGGGCGGGAGGGGCACACGGGGCCGAGGAGGGCGTGGGGCCACTGGGAGGGCAGAGCAGGCACAGGTCCCCGCAGACGCCCCTCAGCCCAGCACAGCCGCCTTGAAGTCCCGCCCGCGGGCCGACCTCCGGACAAGCTCCCTTTCCTGTGGAGAGGGGTGCAGAGCAGGCGCGCCCCACAGCTCAGGCCGTGGCTTGCCCGGGCGCCCTCGGTCCGTGCACTCTGCCCCTGGAACTCTGACGAGAAGTGAGCCGGCAGCAGGGCCAGCGGACAGCCCGCCCGCGCTGGGGGGGGGAGGGGCAGGCCACCTGGGCGGGGCTGCCGAGGCTGTCCCAGCGGCTGCGCAGGAAGAACGCGCGCTCCAGCCCCACCTGCAGGTCTCCAGCCCCTAGGACCGCTGCCAGGCAAGTGCTGCCGGACAGACGGCCCGTGCGTGCCGAGACCCTCACGCCCTGCCCCAGAGACGGCCGGGGGCTCCCCGCTCGTCTCCAGAGTCCCACCAGCCGGGACTGTGTCTGGGGGGCTGTGGGAGGGTCCGCAGAGGTCAGCGCCCCTGGGGGAAGAGCCACCAGGGGGCGCTCGGGCTCTCTCTGTCTCGTCTGTCTTTCTCAGTCTCCATCTCTGTCTCTGTGTCTCTCTGTCTCCGTGTCTCTCTCTGCTTCTCCTTCTCCCCTCTCTCTCCAGACTGGCTGGTAACCTTGGACTTAGTATTCCCAGCCCCAGAACCGGCCCATAGGATCCTGTTTTCTGGCCAAGGAGACCAAGCCGCGCCCCGAGTCAGGGCTCTTGACAGTTTGGGTCTGGACGGTCCCCAGGTGCCAGGTTCTAAAGGTCTGGTCACTGCCCTGGCATGGGCGGGAGTGAGGTCACTGTGAGCTCGGGCGGGGCTCACTCCTCCCCGCTGCCCACTGGCTCCCGGCCGCTCTGCCCCAGCATGGGAGGGAGTGGCCCTCGGGGGCATCACAGAGGCTTCATGCCAACGCCAACGAGGGCTCTGAAGGACACTAGGGAAGGACAGCATATTAACATGGCGATTGGGGGCCTGGCACATCCTGCGAGCTGAGAGATGAGTCAGCTCGGCAGAGCGGGGATGGTGCCCCTGGCAGAGGGAGCAGCATGTGCCAGCATTCGGGGCCAGAGCAGTGAGGCACATTCCGGGTCTAGGGGAGGGACCCAGAGCTGCGGGCAGAGGGCCAGTGAGACCGGAGGGCAGGACAGGAGAAAGCCCCACACGGGTGCAGGGAGTCGGAGGGGTCCTGGGGGCGACACAGGCCTCAGCAAGATCCTGCACCCTCTGCAGCAGGGTGGGGTCAGGGCTGCGGCGCGGGAGGAGGAGCGAACGTGAGGGGAGGCGCTGCGGCACCGTGGGGGCACCCTGCCTCTGCTCCCTGACCCTGCGGCCGTGGGGCGCGCTGCCCACCGTGCGTGTGGTGTCGGAGAGGCACCCCAGGGCCTCCAGGGCCGAGGTGGAGCTCAGGCCCGGCCCGGGGGCGGTGTGAGCCGGGCAGGACTTTGCCCGGGCGCCCTGCCTGCGGCCCTGGAAGAGGGAGGGTGCGGGTGGGCCCAGCGCGGCTGGCCAGCTTGTATCCTCCTCGCGCAGGCAGGTCGGACCCTCTTCTCTCTGTCTCCCGGGGCAGGAGGGCCCATCACCCTGCTGTCCGGCCCCAGGCAGCTGCTCAGGGCCCAGCGCTGGAAGCTCAGGACTCTGGGCACACGGGCAGAGCAGGCCGCTGGGGTCCGCCCCGTGCTGGGAGGGATCAGGGACAGAGCCGCCGGCGTGGGAGCTCGGGGCCCTGTGGGCCTGAGGGGTCCCAGGGCAGCAAAGGCGCTGAGGCGGCTCGAGCCAGGCGTGGCTGGAGGTCAGAGGCCAGGGGCCAGCCAGGGACAGAGGCCAACGGGCGCGGGAGCCCAGGGGACACAGGCGTCCTCAGTGGGCCGCAGCTGCCCAGGCGCGAGCAGCGGGAGCAGCCTCCAGACCCTCCTCCTGCAGAGGGAGCCAGGCGGATGGCGGCGGCTGCCCAGACTCCCGGCCCCTGCCCCGTCCCCTCCCCGCTCGACTGGGCTCTTGGCCGGCCTGACGCCCTCAAGGGCTCGGCTCCTCCCCTCAGTGCCCTGCGCTCCCGGCTCAGGGAGTCCTGGGGCTGACATCAGGTCGAGGTCCACCTCGCCGCCACTCTCCTGCTGCCTGTGCCCTGGCACCTGGATACCCACATTCCCGCTCCACCTGGAATTCTTCACACGGCGAGGAGCGTTCAGAAGAGAGCAGACATAGTAGCAAGCAGGTTTCAGAGGCGAGGGCATGCAGTGCCGCCCCTGGGCTGAGGGCGCGCCTGGAGTCACCGGCACTGGCAGCAGCCTCTGCGCCCTTCCCGCTGCCCACGCAGCGAGCCCTCGGGACCTCTGGGCCTGGCACTTGCTCCCAACCCTAGTGGGCGCCCAGTGACGAGGGCTTCGTGTGCGTCTGCGCTCGGGCACTTGGTGCTCGGACTGTGGGTGCCGGGAAAGAGCGGCGGGTCCTGGAGGGCGGGAAGGCCTGGAGGCAGGCATCGGCGACACAGCCGGGCTCTCAGCAGCCTCCTGCTGCCCACCCTGCCAGGTGCCTGGGCCCTCCAGCTCCGTCTGAGGACGGACCCTGGGTCTCTGAGCCTCAGGGAAACACCCCGCGCGGCAGCTACATTCTGGCCACCTGGCGCTCCGGCCTGGGACTCAGAGTAACGCGCCTCTGTGCATGTGGTGCACAGACACGGCCGAGTCTCTGCTCTGGAACGGGCAGTAGGGACGGTCACGGCTCTGTGTGACGGAAAAGGCTGCCTGGCTGGTCAGTGGACTCCCACCCCTGAGTGGCTGCCAGGCAGGGGCGTCCTTCTCCAGTAAGGGGCAGGAAGGGGTGCCGGGAGGGCTGCTCTGGAAGTGAGGCTCCATGCCCAGGAGGCCTCGGTCCGGCTTGCTGCAGGGCCAGGAAGGGGCCAGAGGCCGGAGCAGAGCTGCCGCGGTGGTCTGCAGGGTGGGCCCCAGCCGCCGCCGGCCCTCCTCTGCTGGCCTAGGGCTAAGCTCGGAAATAAACAGAGAAAGCAGCTTCTGTGCCCCTAGAAAGTCAGGCTCGGACCCCACGGCGGCACTGTGGTGGCAGCTGAGAACAATGCACTCTCCTTTCCTTCTGTACATTCTTCCAGCGCCCTCTCACACTTCCAGTTCTGGTTTTTAAGCTTTTATCACTTCTGCATGCCACGCGTGCCCGTGCACGTTAGGGTACAGACCACGGCTCTCCCTGACAGACCCTATGCCCAGGGCTCAGCTCTGCCCCGTAGCCGTCTGGGCCCCAGGCTGGCCCAGAACAGCCTCTGGAAGCGTCGAGCAAGAGAGCAGGCGGTAAGAAGGTGGCGAGTGTGTCCAGAGTGCCTGGCACGCTCCCTCCGCTCCCTGGAGAGCCCAGAAACGCAGGGCGGGCCAGGCGCTCAGAGACAGCTCCGGAGCCCGGCGGCTGCAGCCTGTCTCGCTGTGGGCGCGGTGGGGGCGGCCTGGGCCCACACGCTCGTCCTGTCAGCCTGTCTCACTGCAGCGACATGCGTCTCCATCAGGGCGCTGCCAGCTGTCAGCTCCTCACTGAGCCCGCGCCAGACAAGCTGTCACAGGCGGACGACGCGGGGCCTCCTGTCCACAGGGACTTCGCTCCGGCTCTGACAGCTTCCCCAGGAGGCCGAGGACCACAGCTCCCCGGCTTCCACAGCTGCGCTCTGAGCCATCCCGAAGAACTGCGACGAGACGTGCTCCCAGAGCACCAAAGAGGGCGTGGCAGGGAGGGCACAACGGTGGGGGGCCGAGGAAGATGCAGGAAGCGCTGAGGCGGACAGACAGAGAGCCTGCTCTGGGCCAGGTGAAGGGCACGATCGGGGAGGTCAGGGGCAGCGAGGACACAAGGCCTGGCTGGCCTGGCCTGGGCTCTGCCCGCTGAGGGAAGGGCGGTGGGCACTGGGTGGCCCCTGGGAGGCCTGCCTTCCCATGCACAAGAATGTCTCTACCTGGGGCCGGAGGGTTAGCTCAGTGGTTCCAGTGCCTGCCTTGCAAGCGCAAGGACCTGAGTTCGATCCCCGGTTACCACATATAATGCTGGGCGTGGTGGCTCACACCTGTCATCCCAGCACTCGGGAGGCAGAGACGGGAGGATTGCTGAGTTCGCGGCGGCTTACCTGGGCACCATAGTGAGCTCAGGGCCAGCCTGAACTACAAAGTGAGACCCTGTCTCCAAAAAAGCAACAACAACAACAAAAAAGAATGTCTCTACCTGGCTCTGGGCCCGATGGCATCCAGAGAGCCATGTGAGTACCCCTGGGTGGCCATGCGTGGAAGCAGGGGCTGTGCACCCCTCCTCGGGCCTGGGACATGCAGAGGGCCAGAGTCGGTGCCCTCCTTAGGCGCCAGCCACGCTCACGTCCTGCTCTCCTGTGGCCTCCGCTCCGGCCGGGGCCCTGTGCCCAGGGAGACAGTCACACACCTGCCACGCGGGGCCTACACCAGGTGCTGAGTGACCAGGACCCAGCTCCCAGCCACCCTCCCGGGGCCGCAGGCTGCTCACCGAGGGGCCTCCTTAGCTTCGCCCCACCCCTCAGTGGCCCTCCTCTGGCAGCCCGGGTGTGTGGCGCAGCCTGGTCACATCGCACCCCGTGTAGACGGGCACCGCTGTCCCCTCTCCTGGCACAGCAGGCCGGTCCTGCCTGCTCCAGCCCTCGGCCCAACGCCTGACGCAGCTGTGCTCATCCACCTGCGCCGCGTGGCTTCTGAATTTCAATTTGCTGCCCACAATGAAAAACAGATTTCCCAAGAAAATTGGATTTCCAAGTTTGTGACTTAGAAAAGCCCTGGGAGCTGCAGGCCTGCTGCTTCCGGTGACCACGACTGAGTGGAGCCCCGTGGGACACCGGGGTGGGGGGTCGCTCCCGGCCTTGGTCCCCGCCACTTCCCAGAGGCCACAGTGCCCTTGCCCGCCTGCCCCCTCTGGGAGGGTGGACCTCACACGCCGCTGGCACCCAGAGCCAGGCCAGCGGGGCAAGCACAGGGAACAGAAACGGGCCACGGCGGCATGGGGGCCGAGGCACCTGCATACCGCAAACACATGCGGGCCCACGCGCAGAGCCGGCTCGGGGATGCTCCTCTTCCCAGCGGGCAGAGCAAGAGGCTGCGGGAGCCAGGCCCGGGCTGGCTGATGTCACGCACTCTTCCCTGCGCCCAGCAGAGACATTCCTGTCCCCAAGGCCACAACATTCTTGAAAGTTGCTAAGAAATGGAGCCCATATGCCTTCTGCCTGTTTGCAAACCCTGGCAAGCCTCTGGCACGTCGAGGCCAATTTCTGGATTAAATTAGAAAAGAAAGAGACGTCTGTGAGTTCTGGCACAGATAAATCCTTCACTCAACAGAAATGTTTAAGAACACACCGTACAGAGACGCGGCACTCCGCGGAAGGGGGCGGGCCGCAGCCGACCGCATGGCCAGCCCGACCCTCATCTGTGGGGCTGGAGGAGCCGGCTCAGGAATCTCCAGGCAGAAACCGTAACAGAGGAGGGAGAGGCCAGCAGGACAACTGCCTCCCACTCCGCTGTCTTAGGCGACCGCTGAGCTTCGCTCGTTCCGTCCTCTAAAGAGCCCCAAAGCGGCTTCCAGGGTGCTCTGAGTGGTCAGGGCGGCCGGGAGGGCGCGGAGCGGGAAGAAGGGGAGCTTCCGCAGGAGCACCCCCGCTTCCCCAGGCTGTGCAGACCAGTCTGGGGTTCAGTGTGGGTGGAGAGTCCCCAGTGCCCAGATGAGGAAGCCCGTTCAGGAGAGGGCCCGGTGCCCGCAGGTAGGAGCGGGATGGAAACAAGCCCGTGCAGGGCCCGCTGGGAGCCGCGGATGCTGAGTTCTTAGAGGGCTGGGCTCCGGGGCTCCGGGCCGGGAGCTCTCCGTGGGGCCTGACGGAGCCCTCTCAGCACTAGAGAGTGGTGTCCGCAGCTTTCATGGCCCCGGTCTCTGTCCCAGCTCTGCCGCTGCGGTGCAAGACTATTCCCAGGTAATCCATAAATAAACGGGCATGGCTGTGTTCCAATAAAACTTTACTGACAGACATAGCCAGAGGCCACATTTGGCTCTAGGGTGGGCACTGGCAGCCCTGTCTTAGAATCTCCAGTTTATCCTGACAGCCTCATGTGACTTTTGCTTTAATGCAGTCAGGTCCAAATGTGATGCAAAATGAATGTTTTAAAACGTTCTGACATCAGAGGACGGGGATTATTATTGCCTGCAACACTGCAGAGGTCCTGATGGGGCCGTGTGTCTCTGGCATGCGTGGTGATGGCTCAGACACGTACCAGAGCTGCCTGTGAGGCAGCCACGTGGCCCGGCGAGTGTGCTCACCGCATGGCGCTCGACATGGACGCACGCCCCGGGCGGGCACTCACAGCCCTCTGCGCATCTGTACTCGCCAGAGGTCTCTGGAGCAGTACGTCAGGCGAGCGGCAGCTGCCGGCCCTTCTCCCATTGCTCGCCCCGCGTGAAGAGGCCGCCTCCCAGGTCGGGTGTGGTGCTATGCGTCTGCACAGCCCGGCTCTGAGAGGCTGAGGCAGGAGGGTCACAGTCTGAGCAACTTTAGCGCAATTCTGTCTCAAAGTTTAAAAAAGGGCTGGAGTTGCAGCTCACAGAGAAGGCCCAGGGTTCAGTCCCCAGGACCACGCACATGCACACACATGAGCGCGCACACACCCTAAAGCTGCCTCAGCCCCCTTCTCCATGGCCCTCCCTGCCCTCTGCCCGGCCACACGGAGAACTTCACCCCCGACACGGTAGCGTCACCACCACTCCCAGCTCCTGTCCCACAGACTGAGGCCTACGGGGCGCAGGGTGTGCGCGTAGAGGCGGCCGACCCACGGCGGTGTTGTGGGAGGCAGCCCTGCGCGCTGCAGACCACCCCACGGGAGAGGCCTGAAGGAAACGGCCTAAGACCCAACGACGCAGAAACATAAGCTACGGAAACCTGTCCCAAGCAGCACAAAACAAAAGGCAAACAATGAAACTGGGAAACTATTTCCCGCATATGTGACAGGCAAAAGTCGACCTCTGAGAATAGATCAACAGGAAAGAAGTTAAAACAGAATGAACATTCTACTTTCGGAAGACTAAAGTGGAAAAGGGGACTAGGACGGGTCACTTACTGAGAAAAAGCTCAGATTTAAATAGACATACATTTGAAAATGTAATGGCATTTCCATTCAATAAATTCCACTCATCCCACATAAAAACCTAGCTGTAAGCATCGAGCCGCTGCAGCCACTAAGGACTCTGTGTGAGTTGGCCGGAGAGAGATGGCTGCCGGGGGCAGTCGGACACCCCGGCAGGACATTCCGGGGCGCGCTGCAAGCGCGGCCTGTTGGCCCAGGGCCGCTTCGGGACGTCGACCGGCGACAGTCCAGCGTGAGTGCCGGGGACGCGGCCCGGGCGTGACTGACTCGGCAGGGACAGCGCAGAGCAGCAGGCGGAGGGGCCTGCGGCACTCACAGGCGGCGGTGGACAGGCCCGCACGAGTGATTCCCAGTCTGGAGCATAAATAATACATTCTCTGGGCTAAATATAGACCGTTTTAATGAATTAAGCACGCTACTTTTCTGGGTCAAAGGAGGAAACGCGGGAGACAGGCCTGGCAGGGAAGGGTGGTGGGATCTGAATGTCTGCGGGCAGCGCTGGCCACACTTGCGAAGCGAGTCTGGGGGGAGGGGCACGCTGGGCAGCTGCTTCCTGCGGGAGGGCGGGCCCCTCGGCGCAGCCCCGTGATCTGCCTCTGGGTCCTTCTCCGCGGGGAGCAACCCACCAGCGGAAGTGGGGCGTCAGTGACGGGACTGAAGCTCACGGCCAAAGCCAGAAAAAGCTGTAGCTTCCTCCGGTCACTGCGCCAGAGCGCCCGGCCTGCGCCAGCCCTGGAAGGGCTCTCACGGACGCACCGTCCCCGAATCCCAGAACCCCAGCTGGCTTTCAAGAGCAGGTCTCCACTTGCTGTTTGAGTCGCACCAGGCGACCATCACGCTAGCAGAACTACACGGCGCTTCGAGCTCGAGCTGTGGCCGAGTCAGTGACTGAGGCCTCCTCTGCCCCGTCTGCTGCTCTCTACCATGCCCAGAACGCGGATCAGTGACCCACTTCAAAGATGAGAAAACTGAGGCTCGAGGACCACAGTCGCGTTCCTTGTGACACTGGGAAACCGAGGCTAGGCATCCACGGGGCCCTGGCGCTGAGCAGCCCTCTCCTCACGGCCGGCAGAGAGCCCCGCGTGAGAACACACGCCCGCAGGCAGCGCAGACTGCAGAAGCAATCCGGGCTCGGCGTGGTCACTTCCTAAGATGCTGCAAGGTGCCCGGCACAGGCCCGGCCCGTAGCCACGCCCGGAGCTCAGGACAAGTCTGTACCCTTCAAAACGGTATAGACAGGCGCCACTCTGAATCAAGCGCTCTCCGGAACGCTGTGCGGATGAGGCTGAGCTCCCGCTGACCCGACTGCCCGAGGCTGGAGGAGGAGGTGAGCCCCGCAGGCCCCTCTCATCCTCCTTCTGGCTGAGGCCTCTCTCTACTGGGGCCTGGACACTGGCCCAGGTGCCCACTCAGGTCCTAGGAAAGCAGAGATGCACGGGCCCTTGACGCCCGCTGCCTGTGGCCCTGAGCTCCTCCCTGCTCGCCAGCCACTCGGCACTTCCTGCTGCCCCAGCCTGCCAACCCTCAAGCCACCAAACAAGGGGCATAGGCTGGCGCTGACCTGGGAGTCCCAGCTGGCACCTGGCTCACGAGGGTGCACGCACATGCCTACCCCGAGGGCCAGCCTCCAGGGAGCAGCGATCCAGTCCCGGGCCTTCCTCCCTCTACTGCTCCAAAGCCTCGGGTTTGTGTCTGCCCTGGGCCCTCCGGTTCGGACAACAGCCACTGGGTTCAGAACCCGCCAGGGAGGACTGCCAGGCACTTGATTCATCATTCAGATTACTTCCTGCATGAAGGAGATTTCTTTTAAATGTAATTTTCAGTTTTGAAAATGGCACATGTCAAGAAGACCGGTGCACAAAGGCAGAGCACACGGAACCCTGGCTCCGTCTGTAAATGGCCTCCCCAACTCACGATCACCCCAGTGTGCAGGAGAGCGAGCTGGAGTTCTCACCTGCGGACCCTGAAAGCGTCCTGCAAGAACTGCACGCACTTCCAGCTCCCAGGGAACCTGTCCACCTGGCCGTGCTCAGCCCAGCGCGGCCTGACCCGCGCCCCATCCAGCCCAGAGCCCGCCCGGGCCCCCGCAGCCCGAGGCCCGCCTCGCGTGGCCAGCCCTACTCACGATGTTCATGAGCGTCAGCAGGTACTTCTGCACATGCTCCTTGCCGTGGAACTGGACCACAGAGTCGTCCACGCCCAGCAGGACCTCGATGTTGTAGTCGTCGTCCGCTGAGTGCCTGCGCACCCTCCTCCGGGAATGGCTCACTCGCTCCTCCAGGACGCCCAGGGCGCGGCTCAGGCCGTCCAGGCTGTCCACAGAGGCCCCTGCAGGAAGCAGACCAGGCGAGTCAGCAGGGCTCCACGAGCCCCCGCGCGGGGCAGGCCGGCACCGGCAGGCACCAGCATGGCCTCTCTCGCGGCTGGACTCCGGGCTGGCGCCTGCCGGGAACGCGGGCCACCGTGGGGGCTGTGGGAGTCAGTGCGGGTCCTCGGGAGACTGGATCTAGAAACCCGGCGTCTTCCAGAGAGAGCATCACCCAGCAGAGATCGGGGCATCCCCACACCTAACGGCTCGTCACGGAAACGGTCTAAACGCCTGTTGGCTGAGAATGAGCAAAGCTAACTTGGTATACGCGTGCACCGGGGACCCCTCGGCCCCGAAGGGCTGAGCTCGAGGCGTCTGCAGGAAGACGGGCCGATCTGAAGACCATGTGTTAAGAGAAATCAGACACAGAAGGGAAGCGTCCATGGTTTCTGCTCTGTGAGGAATCCAAGCTATAAATAAAGAGTAAAATAAAGGATAGCTTGCAGGAGACAGGGAGCTGGGGAAGGGGCCCTGAGGGCGGAGGAAGGGCGGGCAGCAGAGAGGCAGAGCTGTGACTTTCCGTGTCTCTGGCCACAGC
The DNA here is from genome assembly GCA_004025085.1 of Thryonomys swinderianus. NCBI lineage: Eukaryota > Metazoa > Chordata > Mammalia > Rodentia > Thryonomyidae > Thryonomys > Thryonomys swinderianus. The sequence continues at coordinate 14,982 of PVIC010036631.1, forward strand.
GGCCCCACGGAGGACCCGGGCGACAGAAAGGGGTTGCAGGCGGGCCACGGCGCCCCAGCGCACGTCCCACCCCGGGGGCTGACACGCGTGTTCAGTGAGAGGCGACACGGAGCCCAAGGTGCCAGCCGGGGAAGGGGAGGGGAGCAGCGGGCAAGGCCTCTGGCGGACTCGGGGAGCCAGCTGGGCCGGGGCTGAGCACTGCCTGGGGCCTGGGCTTCTGGGGCCGTCAGCCCAGAAGTCCACACACACACACACACACACACGAGCACACACACATGCGTGCCCTGCAGGCCACAGCTGCACGCACACAGCAGGCACACTTGAGGCTGCTCTGGGGACAGGCCCGGCCGGCAGGCTGTGCCACGCAGAGCCCCAGGCACCAGTCGGTGCCCGCAGAGGAGCAGGGCCTCCCTGCGGCTCCCAGAGGAGATGCTGGGTCCCGGAGCTGCAGAGGAATTGAGGAACCGCTGCTCTATTTTTATACATTCCTTTCTCCGCATCTTCAGCGAGTAGGGACAGCTCACCTTCAGAAGCACCTTGGGAGACAGAAAGATGGCAATTTCCATAGAAAAACCCTTCCCTGGGGAGGAGGCTGGACATTACCTCCGCCCGTCAAGCTCAGGCGGCTGCCTTGGGGAGAGAGGACTCTGCAGAGGGCACATCAGGGCACAGGGCGTTTAAAAATACAGTATTTGGTTGACAGGACTTGACAACAGGAAAACCTCATGTTCGGAACAATCCCGAACACCCTGTTGCTCTTGAGGAGCTGGGAGAGAGACGCCTCGGGGCAGCCCAGGCCTGGGCACACAGGGAGGAGCGGGCCCCTGCTGGCCCAGGAGGGTGCAGGGCGTGCCTGGGCAGAGGGGGTGCCACAGGCCTCGCGACACAGCAGTTTCCTTGAGACAGGTCAGAACCGCCGCCCACCTCCCGTTCCAGGCGTGGCTATTTGGCTTCTTGGGTAACGCGTTCCGGAGCGCTCCCCCGTCCTGAGGCTCCTGTACAGACACCTCCGAGCCCAGGGCCAAAGGGGTGAACAGCAAGACCCGCCCTGGAGGTGAGTGGGTGGAGCCAGCTCCCGTGTCTCTGGTTCCCGAGCGCCTGTCCCCTGCAGGGCACGGGGAGCACCCTGGCCTGGGCCCCCACCCCTACCACAGGACCCCTTTCTAAGTGGCGGCCAGCGAGACGGGCTCCGGGTCCCCCGTGTGCGAAGACCCTGCTGGGTGCCAGAGGTGCCTCCTTCTCAGGTGCTGGGCAAGGGTGACCCAGCAGGAGGCGCCTCTGGGAACCAGCCGAGTGTCCGAGTCTCTAGAACAGAGCAGGCAGCTCTGGCAAACCGTCCACCAGCAGGCCAGAGGGGGCGAGGACACGAGAGAACTGTATCAGAAAGGGGGGTGCCAAGCAAGCGCCTCTTTGGGCCCCTGCAGCAAAGGTGCCACCTGTGGGCAACCTGGACAGGGCACTGGGTACCCCGGCCCCAGGCAGAGACCAGGCAGGACCAGGAAGGACAGCTCCTGCCAGCTGACTGCCACCCTTCTAGGTGAGTGCCAGTGAGATGGCGGAAACCGGAGTGGCAGGAAGGCGCCACTCTGCGCTCCACCCTCAGGCTGGGCGTGGGAGCCAGGCCCCTGGGCTGGGTCAGGCCCCTGAAGGTGACTTTTCATGAAGGGGTAACTGGACTCTCCGGGCGGGCGGCCTGTCCTCTTCTCCTGTGCCCGTCATCACAGTGCCACCTGGGCATCCTGACGTGCCAGGGCCTCTCAAGGAAGCAGCACCACGCGTGAACTTTCAAGCCACCACAATGGTGAGTGAAAGAAACCTCTTTATTATCCGCTGGTGTCAGACACTTGTTACACTGATGCCAGCAGCGGAGAAACGGAGGAGCGGAGGAGCGACTGTCCACCACGCTGGCCGAGGCCGGGGCGGGGTCCAGCGCTGTTCCTTTCCCTCAGATAATAACGCTCTCTATCTGGAAATGGCAGGGCACTGCAGAGAGGCTCCTCGCGCCACGGTGAAGCGCGTGGTCCCCGTCCTCCTCGGCGTGGCCCAGAGCAGCCGCGCACAGCGCAGACCAGCACGGGGTGGGGAAGCGGGGCGGGCACGAGGGGCCGGGAGCCGCGGGCTGGCATCTGTGCGACGCAGCGCCCAGGCGCAGCTGCCGAAGGCTCTCGGGAGTCTCCTCTCCCGGTGCAGAGGCCTCGCCCATCTCTTCCAGGATGGCCTCTTCACCTGGACTGCCCTCGCTGCTGCTGCCCCCGCCCGACGTGAGCAGGAGGCCCGCAGACCCCCAGAGGCCAAGAAGAAATCAGCTCGGCCTTCAAGGGCCGAGGCGCTGAGACGGGTGTGTCTGGCCGGGCGCGCGCGGCCCTCACCCCAGGGCCCTGCTGGGAGCCCCGGAGTCCCGGAGGCGCAGCCAGTGGGAGGAGGCAGGGCTGGGGACACGCCTGGCAGAGCCCTGGAGATCCGGGCTCCGCCTTCCCTTCCCGGCTTCTCCAGCACCGGCTCCCCCAGGACGCGCTGGGTCGCTCGGGCCGACTCCACGACACAGCAACCGTGGACCGAAAAACCTCGGAAACTGGGCCGCAATGGGCCCCCCGAGCCGGCACTGCGCTGTCGGGACAGCGACGGAAGGCCGATCCCAGGCCCCTCCACAGCTTCTACACCGCTGGGGACTCGGGAGTGGCTGGGGCGCTCGGACCCGGGGAGCACCTGCTCAGGGGCTGAGCCCCGCGCTGCGGGGGGTCCCCGTGGCGTGACTCCCCTCCTTTCTCCCCGCCAGGCGAGGCTGAAATGCCCCTCCCCAATTTACCCTGAGCCGCAGCCCCTGCGCTCCCGAGAGGACCCCCTGCCGCACACAGGGCTCACTGTGCAGTCCCAGGCTCGCCCATGAGCAACTGGACGAGGCCTGGAGGACCTAACAGTGGGGCCCGTGGGCCTCCGTTCCCCAGCTCCCTGCAGGCCCACAGGGCCGCGCAGGGCAGGAGCCCCGGCAGATGGACGGACAGTGGGCTGCGGGGCCCGGCAGGGGCCCGGCTCCGCCTGGAAGCTGGTCCGGAAGGAGACGAGGCAAAGAGAAGGACCAGACTGGGGCCGAGGTGGGCCGGCAGGTGGGGCACGGTTCAGGGTAACAGAGGTGGGAAGAGGAAACACACACCAGGCAAGAGCTAAGAAACAGCAAGCAGCCATCACCACGGTGTTCATGGGTAAAATGCACTCAAGGGTGCAGATGGCTACACAGACTCCTCGCCGGGAACCCGGAGCTTCAGGACTTCAGCGGACAGGAGACGCAGTGTGACGGGCACATTCGCACGGGCATCCCAGAGCCCGCACGGGGTCAGGCGATGCATCAGGCGGGGTGTAAACACTGAATTATGAGGCCACTCAGGAGTCCGAAGCCCACACCAGAAAGCACGCCCTTGATAAGCTCACGCAGGATGCGTTGGGACCTGGCCACACACTGGGGTGAAAGGAAGACCCCATGGCTGCATCCAGAATCACCGTCCC
>PVIC010036632.1:0-18472 GCA_004025085.1 Thryonomys swinderianus
AAAAAAAAAAAAAAAAAAAAAAAAAAAAGAAAAAGAAAAAAAAAGAGTTATGTTTCTTCCTCTTGTGGTGGCAAAGTTCAAGTCATCCTTTATACTGTCTAAACCTATACTAAAATACTTCAGTATGAAGAACTTCCCATAATAACAGAGAAGAAAAAGATTATACAAATTCCCTCACAGAGTATTTTAAAAACTGAATAACATTTTTAAAGAGCTACTTAAAGACACGGTAAAATATTAAAAAGCAGATAAAATTCCAGAGGAAAGAACAATCTCAAAATAACTTTCATCCTCAACGACTGAGAATTTGAGGGCTAGGCTTACTGACATATAGTGGTTTCTAAATATGTTCAAAACTTCTTTGATATTATTCCTTTTTAGAAATAAAACGCAATCTCTTTCCCTATGAGGGAGGGCTCCACTTAATGATTCATCTCTAAAAGAAAGACAGAAGACAGAGAGAGAGAAAAATAAAAGAAGGGAAAAGAAAAGCAGAAAGGAAGAAAGCAAGCAAGCAAAAGTAAAGGGGTGGGATTTGAAGACCAAGTTTAAAATAGTGTTGTTTCTTCCTGACAAATTCCACTGAATTACAATCTTTCTGGCAGAAGCCAGAGACCCTATTAAGAAACCCATGTTTAAGAAAACAAAATCCTCTTGCCAGCAGCCCACAAGGGATGCACTATCTTGGAAACAGAACTTTCAGCCCCAATCATGTCTTCAGTTTGAGGCAGGAGCCTAGGTATTGTGAAAACGAGTTGGAAAAATTGGTGGGCATGACCTGTCACTTACAAATCCCAGGACACATCTGTAGGACAGTTCCCTGAGACCTGCATGTGGACTGGGAACCAGTCTTCAGTAGGACTGTCTAGAGCCACCATTAGTGCGAGGAGCTGCAGACACAAGGACAGCAGACCTGGGATTGTCAGCACTGCGCTCTCTCTTGCCCAGTGATAACCCTCATGCTGCAACATGCACTTGATTCTCCAGAGCTAGTTTCTTTCCTACCTTTAATGAACATAAAGCCTCTCTACCTTTTGCACTTGTCTTGACCAACTCTTTGGTCAAGACAGATAGAACCTAGAAGCCACCTGGAGAAGGCAACTCCAGACTCAAAAACCTGGTAATAAGTTGACAGCTTGACTGTTACCAAGTGAGCTACCCAAGGAAAGCAGGAGTACCCTGCCCTTCCACTTTGACTTACTGAACTTGAAATACTGCCTGAAATAAGTGTTTGATGTGTTGAGCAGGATATTTTGAGAGAACGTTTTATCCATCAATGGGCAGCTAATACACTGGACCAAGGATGATGCTCAACATGTGTACAGCGACAGCTGTGAAAAACTTCATCTTTTCAAGCTAATGGTGCCAGATAGCAGAGTTCGGAAGGCAGATGGAATTTAAAAGCAGCAAACAAAACCAAACAGTTCAAAACTCCAGAAGAAATAAGACTCCAATTCATAGCATAAATAAACTGCCCAAATCCCTGGCTACCTGCTAAACCACATATGTTTGGTGAAGACACTAGGAGGCCCAGTAAATAGTGTGAGGATAACATGGTGGCATCTCCACTGAAAACAGAAGTATGTGAAACAAAATGCGTGGGCTTGAAAATTGCTTCCAGTAATTCTAGAGTGGGTGTGATCTAAGGCCTGACAGACCGGAATTGTTACAGTGTGGCCTCCAAGTTTGTCAGACTAGCTGGAACTAAGAAAGTTAAGGAGAAACTCCCACAAGCAAAGACACCAGAAACAGGATGAACCCTATTTCTCTTCCAAAACGTAGGCACTCAAACTTTTCAAGCACAAGGGAAACTAAAAACAAGGCAGCCCAAAAAGCACCAATAGAGTGGTGTAGGACAAGAAGGAAATTCCCCCTCTGTAAGAAGATTTGCAGAAAAGGACTGACGACAGTTAGATTAGCAGAAGAAAAAAGCACACAAACTTATTAATGTGCATAACCATACAAAATGTGAAAAGCAAAGAAAGAATCAGAGAGTTGAAGCTTAAATAGGCCTATTTATAAGGGAGAGGAAAATAAACACTTCTTAGGAGAGAAGAAATTGGTGAGGTAAGCTATAGGAACATTAAAGTGATTTCTTTACATAAATGAATGAGGCCCAAGAGCCTGAGACAAAGTTTTCCTTAGCTCTGGAGGAGGAAGTAACAAATTTTAGGAAGGTAAGGGGTGAGACTTCATGAAAACAAAGGGTTTCTTATATAGATAAAGCTTCAAAGATAATCTCTTAGAGCTATCCTCAGAAGAATAGATGAAAAGTCTATCTAGCCATGTTGACCATTTTTACTCTCTCTCTTCTCTTGTGGTTAATCTGTCCTGGTTATTTGATGAGATTCCTAGGGAGGGGCTTTAAGACAATTGCATGTCTTTTGGCAGAATTTAGCTCAGTCAGATAAGAGAACTACAGAGAAAGCCATCCCTGTACTTGGCAAAAGGAAGGAGAACCAACAAAAGGTTAGAATGTCCTTGGTTCTGAAGCAGCTTCAGAGCCCTCCCAATTTTCCACAAATTGAAAGTACTTAGCATGCCAAAGCACTCCACTTTGGGGTGTCATTTCTTGGGGCTCAACAGTGGAATAAGAGCAGATCACAGATATAAAGCAGCTACATAGCATAGGGGACAAAAGGGTTGCAGGTTGAATCCAAGCAATCTTCTTGTCCATCAGAAAAAAATAATAATAACCTTCAGAAGAACATCACATACAGTCACTTCAACACATTATGGTAATCAATTTTCAAGTAAAAAATGTTAAACATGTAAAAGAACAAGAAAGTATGACTCATGCTCCAAAGCAAAAGAAGCTAATTGAAACTGCTTCCTGGAGAGTTCAGATATTGAATTATCAGTTTCCAAAATGGATCATATAAACATGTTTAAAATAGTCTTTGAAGTATGTTCAAATATTGAAAGAAAATATGTAGCACTGAGCAAACAGACAAGGAATCTCAACAGAAGGGTGAAATAGTTTTTGTAGAAAAAGAAACTAACACTGAAATAATGCCGTACTAGATTATTTTTATACCAGATCATAGATGTCAGAAGAAAGAATTCATAAACTTGAGACTAAATCATTCATTCAAAAAAGGAGAAAAATATTGAAAAATAATGGACAGCATACCAAGAGATCTGTGAGTCATATGGAATAACCTCTTAAAGTATAATTTCAATTTCTCCCCAGAAGAGAAATGTTTTAAGAAATAATGACCACAGAACTTCTCAAGTTTGAAACAAAACATAATTATAGAACAAAAGTTTTGGTAAACTCCAAAGAGAAAGATCACAAAGAAAACCACTCACACTCTGAGGTTACAGCTCAGGGTATTTACTTGACATACAAGAGGCCAAGTGTGCTGTGATTCCAGCACCTGTTACGTGCTGTTATCCTAGCTCATAAAAGAAAAAAGAATAGAGGACCTCCATCTAGACACATCATGATCAATCAGTCAAGAAAAATCTTGAATGCAGTTAGGAAAAAAAAGATGCTTCAGCTATAAGATTAACATCTTCTTGTGAAAAATTATAGAAAACATTGGAACAATCTATTGAAAATGATGAGGGTAGAGGAAGCTGTCAACCAATTATCTTCTACCTAGGGAAGACATCCTCAAAATGAAAGACATGGGTTTGAAGGTGCTGCTCAATTCCACAGAGCTAGATTAACATGCCTGAGGCCAGAGGTGAACTTTGAGGACAGAAAAACAAAAACGGTAGAGGAGATTAATGCATTTTCAAATGAACAAAAATAGAGTGAAATCATTACCAGAGGACTGCACTATATGAAATGCTAGAAAAAAGAAACTCTTCCAACTGCAAGGAAATAATACTAAATGGCAACTGCAAAATACAAAAGGTAATAAAAACACCAGAAATGGTAAATATATGGGTAAATACAAATGACTGTTTTTAATGTCTTTAGTAGACACCCTCTTTTAAAGCAAAAATCATGGTGCTACATTGATGGGCTGGTAACATATATAGATGCAATGCAGTAGTGTATGTAGAACAGCAGTAGCTCACTGGTAGAAAATCTGTCGAGCACAGGCAGGCCCTGGGATTGATCTCCAGCCTACATACAGAAAAACGGCATTTAAAAAGGGAGAAATGAGTGGAAATGCACTATCATAAGGCTTTTCTATTTTACCTGAAATAATTTGATATTAAATCTCACTAGACTGTTATGTTTAAGGCATATATTGTGAACCCTAGAAAAACAACTAAAGGAACATTGCAAAGAGATATAGACATGATGTCAACACATGAATTAAAATAATATACATTTGATTACTGTGCAAGGAAGAACAGATAGACAAAAATTATGAGACAAGGAAAAGACATAGTAAATTACAATTATAAATACAGTCATATCAATAGCTACATTCAAGATAAGTAGATAGACTAACCCTCCAATAACATGGCAAAGATTGTCAGGTTCAGATATACATGGAGATGATAGATGATAGATAGATAGATAGATAGATAGATAGATAGATAGATAGATAGATAGATAAATGATAGAGAGAATATAGAAATATATATATTGACATATGCAGTCTAAAAGTGAAAAGATGGAAAATATACCATAAAATTAGGCAGCAGAAAACTGGAGTGGTTGTATTAATATCACAATAAACTTCAAGACAAAGAATAGCAATAAAGCCAAAAGCAGAAATTTTGTACTCTCAAAGAGTTCATACACCAGGAAAGTGTAAAATTATAAATATACATGAGTTTAAAAATAGATTGACTGCACAGAAGCATAAAAGAATCCTTTTCACCTAAGGATATGACCTATATTATGATTATAACAGTGGTTTCTCTACTGTACTCATTTGTCAACATTTATGAAATAATTGCTCACTTCAAATTGATAAATATTAATGTATAGAACTTATACCTTAATGAAAAATAGTGAATGAAAAGATCCCTTTAAAGCTAATGACATATTTGGGTATGTAAGTCAGCCTTAAATGGATAATCTGGGGCAGTTGGTTTTCATTTGAAATATCGTAATCAGAAAGCCACACTCCAGGGAAGATTAGTGTTTGAAGAACCCTAATCAGGAATCCACATCTCTTATGTGACTATGGAAAATGCTTTTAAAATCTCATCCACATACACATCCAAGTGTTCACTATTTAGCATAAGGGCTATTAGAAGTTAATTAAACAATGTTATGAGAAATTAATTACATTCAAGAAAGATTAAACAGGTACCTCTGCCCTGACATGCGCAAGGCATGAGAATGTGGCAGTACCTATGTCAGTGTGAGGTCTAGGGAGAACACCCTGAGTGCGTTTCTTCCCCACTTAAAGGAGAAGTCTGGGCCTGGAGGTGGAGCTCAGTAAGAGAGCACATGCTTAGCATGCGCAAGGGCCTGCACTTGATCCCAGTAACAACAAAAAGAAGAGCGAGAAGGAGGTCGACCAGTGCTCCGGCTAGAAAATTGGCTCTTCATGGTACCAGAATATTGGATGCATCGTCCTCAGAAGTAGCTTTTACACTAAGTGCCTGTTGGGACATCTAAATGGGCACCATGTTCATTTTTCTGCCTTCTTCCTAGTAAATATCTGTTCATAGAGAATTAAGGCTGGGACTTGTTATCGGTGCTGTACACTGCCTGGTAATGAAGCTGCTGCAGGGAGGCGCACTCCCCTCGCGGTGTCTAATTGTCAGAAGCTAATGTTTCTGTGAATAGCCAGATGGGTTCAGATGAGTTCAGAGGTACCTCATATTGTCCGGAAGACTCTGCATTCTTTCTTTGCAGCTACAACCCAGGTAGTTTGTATTAGAGAAATTTCTTATATCAAACAAGTTTCTACAATGAAGCTTTCAATTCAATTTCCCTGACTTACTCTGAAAAAACAGAAACAAAAAAAAAAAACCTTTTCTTCTGATTTTGGCTCACAAAGGCAGTCTGTGCAGGGAGTTTACGGGAACAATTAATATTGAGATTTTAGATGCTTGTCAATCAGTACAATATTAAACTCTGCATGACAGCTTTATGAACAGCACATTTACAAGCGATAATGTTGGAGCAGGGTTTCCCAGAGGACATGATTCCTCTTGATCATAGTTGCACGTAAGTCAACTGTTATCAGAACACAGCCAATCACTCGTGTATGTGTTGTCTGTGACCCCTTTGGGCTACACTGACAGATCTGAATAGTTGAGACAGAGACAGAAACTCTCCAGCCTACAAAGCCAAAAATACGATCTAACTGACACTTTGTGGAATTTTGTTGATCCTTTCATTAGAATAGTGTTCCTTCAACATTAGTGATTTCCAAAATGTGGGCACATACAAATTGCCAGTAATTTCAGCTTTCATATTTGCTGTACCTATAGACCATCATAAGGGCAACACTGAATGTTGATTTAACCAAGAACTATAAAATTAGAAGTCTAAGCCCGGAGATTTAGCTCAGTGGTTCTTCTGCCTGCCTCGCAAGCACAAGGTCCTGAGTTCGATCCCCAGTAACCACATACAATGCTGGGCGTGGAGACTCACACCCACCAGCAATCAGTACCACATACCACAGTGCCGGGCGTGGTGGCTCACGCCTGTAATCCCAACACTCGGGAGGCAGAGACAGGAGGATTGCTGAGTTTGAGGCTTACCTCGGCTACATAGTGAGCTCAGGGCCAGCCTGAACTATAAAGTGAGACCCTGTTTAAAAAAAAAAAAATTAGAAGTCTAGGGGCCAGGGATCTAGCTCAAGTGGTACCGCACCTACCTTGGAAGCACAAGGGCCCAAGTTTGATCCCCAGTAACACCAAAAAATAATAGAAGAAGAAAATAAAATTAGAAGTCTAAATGAAGGTAAAGTCTTGCAAAGGGATAAATACACAATGCTAAATCCTCATAATCCATACTAAGGAATACATCCTGTTGTCTCATTTTTTAAATGCAACAAGTAAATGAGAGAAGCAGTATAAGCATGTCACTGGGAGATATGGAGGTAAATTTTAGAAGAAAGAGTTAAAAAGCTTAAAGTTACTGTCATGGGTAAATAGGACTTGGGTGTGTAGGAGGGCAGAGACGGATAGGAAGAGATTGGAAAGGAAAATACTTCTTTTTTTATTATAAACTTTGTGTGAGCATTTTACTTTTTTACTCTAAAGTGTTTGATTTTTTTAAACCATATACATGTATTTCTTGGTAAAAGTTTCATTTTTTAAAAAAAGTAACCCTGGGGCCAGAGATTTAGCTCAGTGGTTCCAGCGCCTGCCTCCCAAGCGCAAGGCCCTGAGTTTGATCCGGTAACCACGTACAATGCTGGGCATGGTGACTCACGCCCACCAGCAATCAATACTGCATACCACAGTGCCAGGTGTGGTGGCTCACACCTGTCATCCCAGCATTCGGGAGGCAGAGACAGGAGGATTGCTGAGTTCGAGGCTTGCCTGGGCTACATAGCGAGCTCGGGGCCAGCCTGAACTACAAAGTGAGATTCTGTCTCAAAAAAAAAAGTAACCCTGAAGAACTAGGAAGAACTAATTACACAAAGACATTAGCAAATACCAAGAAGGGCAGCATTTAATTATTGCTTTGGTTTATACCCAGTGCAATGAAATAGCCACCACAGCAGGGCATCCCAGAGGTCCCACAATTTGGCCCTTGCTTCAACAGTGCTTGGCTGGAACAGACTCAGGGACTCCTCCTTCATCATCGCACTGCCTTCTATCACAGACCTCAGGACCACCTTCTCGCCCATCTCCTGCTTCCAACACCAGCCAACACTGCTCTTTTGCGGGTAGTTCCTTATTGCTGTCAGATTCATCAGTATTATTCTACCTTGGCGGGGGCTGCTGTTAACCAGTTAACCATCAACCACCAGGTCAATTTGCGTCTGTGGGCCTCCTACACTTCTGGACAACTATTTTGACCACATGGATGTGTGTGGCCCCATTCTCCACCAAGACATGCAGAAACCTTCTGAAGATGGATGTCATGGAACCTACCCTGATCCTGGAGAAAAGCTTGAACCAAAATCATCTGCATCTTCATACCTTCAGCTCTGCCTCATCTCTGATTTCCTGGAGATCCGTTTTCTAGGTGAGAACATGAAGCTCATCAAAAAGTAGGTGACATTTTCACTAAGCTCCATGGGCTGGTGAGTACCTGGGCTGGGCTGCATGATTGTCTCTTTGAAATGCTCAGCCTCAAGCATGACGAGGAAGCCCTGGAGCCCAGTGGCCTTCAAGCGACTCCTCTGCCTCAAATGGCATCAGGGCCTCGGTCTAGCCTTCTCACTCCAGCCACTAGAAGCTTTTCGACCTCCCTTCCATATCTTGGGCCAAAAGAAAATCAAGCCTTTGCAGCAACAACTAAACAAATAACCACTTCATACCATCCCACATCCAGAAAAAAAAATCAGAGTATGAAAGAAAACACAGCTAACAGTAGAAGGTAAATATTCAAACGTGTTTTTAAAAATCTTAGTTTCATATAGATAGATTTGAGACCCTAAGTGAAACAGATAACTGACTAGGAAACATGCTAGTTATTAAAATTGACTTATATTAAAATAGCTCCCAAATCATAGAGAATACTGAAAAGCTACTTACTATATTTACTTTTTTTTTTTTTTTTTTTTTTTTTGCTTTTTGAGACAGGGTCTCGCTTTGTAGTTCAGGCTGGCCCTGAGCTCACTATGGTGCCCAGGCAAGCCGCCGCGAACTCAGCAATCCTCCTGTCTCTGCCTCCCAAGTGCTGGGATTACAGGCGTGAGCCACCATGTCCAGCATTGTGGTATGCGGCGTTGATTGTTGGTGGGCGTGTCTCCACACCCAGCATTCTATGTGGTTACCGGGGATCAAACTCAGGACCTTGCGCTTGCGAGGCAGGCGCCAGAACCACTGAGCTAACCCTCCGGCCCACTATATTTACTTTTAAAAAAGCCTCATGATCCATGTAACTTTAGAGATGAGGCCAATCAAACCTGCAAAAAATAGATAATGCTTCAACAAGAATTAACACAACCCATCAATGTGTTTTTTCTCTTTTTAAGAATAAGTACAAATGCTCAGTAAATACGTGAAGTCCTCAACATCACTGGCATTAGAGAAATGCTAATTAAAACAACACTGAAATTCTACCTTAGTCCAGAAAGAATACCCATTACCAAGAAGTCAAACAATAGCAAATGCTGTTGAGCCTTGTGAAAGGGGAAAGAAACCCTTTTGCATTATTGCTCGGAATGTAAACCAGTATAATCGCTATGGCAATCAGTATTGAGATTAGTCAAAAAACTAAAACTACAAGGTCCATTTGACACAGTTACAGCGGGACCTCTGTTGTTTAACAAACTTAACTCTTTCCATGATTCTGGTCACACAATTCATCCCACATTCGTGGCTAGAATAGTGGAAAGAATTACATTTGTGAACCAAGGTACTACTGTATTCCCCTTCTACATATCTTCCTGAAAGAGTTAAAGATGTCATATTACTGTGTTGTGTGCATGCCCATGTTTATAGCAGCACAATTCATAAAGTTAAATCATGGAAGTATCCTATATGTCCATCAACAGATGAACAGATAAAGAAAATGTGGTATTTCTACTCAATGGAGTACTACTTTATAAAGAATGATAAACTTGAGTCATTTGTAGTAAAACAGATGTACCTTGAGACCATAATGATAAGTGAAATAAATTAGACACATAAGATTAAACATGGCATGGTTTCCCTTATATAAAAAAATAGGATATAAATAAAGAGCAATATATAAAATAGTTAATAAGAAGTTGGGAGGTAGATCCTTCTCGAATGGAAAGGCGATCAAGAATCAAAGGGAGAAGGGAGAGCGAGGGGGGACAGGTGGTGAGAAAAGGAATTTAAGATGTTTCTGCATATGTACCAACTCCACACAAGGAAAGTAAACATTTCATACTGCAAAGACATACTAAGAAAAATTTACAAATAAAGATGGCAATTTGTCATTAACTATTTGTCCATAATATAGAACCTAAAATTGTAAAATTAAAACAAAATCAAAACCATGTGGTGTCACGTTCAGGAACTCTAAAGAACACATGCTGATCTGTAAATAAAGATGTACAGAAACAAGAATGTTCCTGTATTTAGAAAAATATACAAACCTACAACCAAAACAGATAGTCATTCCTCGTCCTGATCTAAATCTGATGAACCCAATGTTAAATATAAATTAGCAGACAGTGTGTTTAAAATACACAGCTGCTAACACATCATGTTTAAAAATCACTTTGAGGGCCGGAGGGTTAGCTCAGTGGTTCCAGTGCCTGCCTCGCAAGCACAAGGTCCTGAGTTCGATCCCAGGTAACCACATAGAATGCTGGGCATGGAGACACGCCCACCAGCAATCAACACCGCATACCACAATGCCGGACGTGGTGGCTCACGCCTGTAATCCCAGCACTCGGGAGGCAGAGACAAGAGGATTGCCGAGTTCACGGCGGCTTGCCTGGGCACCATAGTGAGCTCAGGGCCAGCCTGAACTACAAAGCGAGACCCTGTCTCAAAAAGCAAAAAAAAAAAAAAAAAAAAAATCACTTTGAAAATTAACTGCTATGGATGAGACCAGGGTAATCCTACCTTTCTCAGCTGTAGGGTGAGACATAAAGCACTAAGGAAGAAAACATTCCCAATCATTTTGGAGAGAAGCACTTTACTTAAAACTTTTTTAAATAGATTACTATTTATGGAGTATTAAATAGATTATTATGGAACCATAATCATCTTTCTCTTAATATAGGAAAAAGCTAAAGTAGCACTGAATTATAACACATGACTAGATTAAACCTTTTTTCTATTTTTTTCTTTAGAAATTATTATTATAACCATGGTTTGAAGGGCCAGCTCCACCACCTCTTGCTCTGAGGCCACGAGTAAAAAGTATGCATTTGAAATTTGCTTTTTAAACCTTTGCCTTGTTTTCATCAAATTAAAGTATGTGCATGGTTTTAAAAGTCAAATATTATTCAAAGGCTTATAATGAGAAACAGCAGTCCCTTGCCCTTTGCCTTCTCATTACCCAGTTTTATTTAGTATTTAAATTTTTTATTATGTCTAAAAATTACACAAGTAATATAGGAATACATTCCCGTTGGGAATGAGTCAAGTCATTCATAAATACAGCACGTAAAACATGCAAGTACTTCTTTCAGTCCCACAATTTACTCCGCCCTCCCTCTGAATTCATTGCTGCCATTGGATGTGAATGTTTACAGTGCACTCCCCATGGATTTACATCTGTATGTGCCTACAAATTTGTTTGATATGTTATGGATATCATACTATAGAAATTGTTTTGCTTCTTTTATCTCAATTCATAGTATAAGTTGGAGACCTTTCCATGTCACTGCACACAGACCTACTTCATTTCTTTCGACCACTGTGTAACTCAGATATGTGATTTTTAATTACTGCTGAGTATTTTGATAATAGCTGGTGCTTTATAACTAAAATGATACAAAAAAATATTTGTTCATGCTTCTTTGTCTGTATCCTGGGTCTGCTGGACCCAAAAGTATGCATCTTTCATATTTTGATAGTAACTAAGAAATCGCCTTCCAAAGAGACCGTGTTATTTTACAGGATTCCAGCAAAAGTAGAAATGTTTACCAGGTTGATGCACAGGACAAAAACTAATTCTTTAATTCTTCTGGAATTAATTTTATCTGGTATCAAATAAAACATGGATTTTTTTGTCCTAATATAGAATATATTATTGAGCCGCCACAGAGCGTGGTCATTTTTCCCTTTGTCACCCTTTTCATCTATTAAATGTCCTGGCTTTCTATCTTATCTCATTGATCTGTTTGTCCATTTTAATTACAACGGCCTACTGAGACGGGGAGGGAGGCGTATCACATGTTCAGCCAGCCTGGACAACTTAATAACTGAGTGAGACTTTGTCTCAAAATTAAAAAAAAAAAATGAAAGGGCTGGAATGTAGCTCAGTTCAGTGTAAAGGCCCTGGATTTGATCTCCAGTACTGAGAAACAAAAATTGCTATGGACTATTTTAGCTCTGTGGAGCATTTCACTTTCTCTTCGCTGCTTTGTGTCAAAGCCAGGACCTCTCACACGCCGGATGAGTGCTCTACCACCGAGCTAACCCCAACGCAGGGATATTTCAATACCTGATAGAGCAAATTATCAGTTTTTATGTGTACCTTTTAAAAGGATTTCTTATATATTTTACTTCCTAAGGTGAATATAAAATTAACTTGTCAAGTTGGTAAAATATCCTGTTGAAATATTATATTGTATTTATAAGTTAAATTTGACATCTCTAAAATACTAAGATTTTCCAGTCTGAATCACGGTATGCCTCTCTGTTGAGATCTTTTAAGCTATGTCTTTTCTAATGTTATGGTAATAAAATACCTGTTTTATAAGCCATCAATACCAGTGTATAGGCTTTTGTCAAAAAGTGTTCATAAACGACCTGACATAGTTAGCAGTGACCACATTGCACATGTACAGACAGTGACAGATATATCATGGCTATAAGATCGCAATGACTGTAAGGTCTTCTGACTTCAGAGATGTTGAAACATGGGAAAATACACATCTAAAATGAATCAACTGGCAAAGTTGTTTTCCCATTCTATGGGTTTTCTTGTCACTCTGCCAGTTGCTTTTTGGCTGTAGGAAGCATTTTAATTTGATATGGTCTCATTTGCTGATTCTCAGTACTATTTCTTGTACAACCGGGATGTTATTCAGAAAGCCCTTGCCTATGTTTATGTTTTCGATAATTCTACCTATTTTATCTTCCGACAGGATGTTTTTGTTTGAACACTGAAGTATTTGATAAACTTTCATTTTAGTTCCAGTAGTTACTGAAATTCTTTTATCACTGCATGCTTGTAGTACACAATGCTTGCCTTCCTTTTACAGAGTTAGCACATGTGCATATTACATCTTAATGCCTTTTGTACATCCTCTGGTGATGTGTCCATTCATTCTACTTGGCCATTTTTTATTGAGTCTTATTTTCAGAGAGTCTAAAAGTTTTTGTATTTTGTAATACATCAAACAAGTTTATTATTTCCATTAAAAATTAAAGTAACCAGGCCAGAGATTAAGCTCAGTGGTTCCAGTGCCTGCCTAGCAAGCGCAAGGTCCCTGGTTTGTTTCCCCGTAACCATACACAACAATACCGGACATGGTGACTCACACCCACCAGCAATCAGTACCACATACCACAGTGCCAGGCATAGTGGCTCACGCCTGTCATCCCAGCACTCAGGAGGCAGAGGCAGGAGGATTGCTGAGTTTGAGGCTTCCCTGGGCTACACAGTGAGCTCAAGGCCAGCCTGAACTACAAAGCGAGACCCTGTCTCAAATAAAATAAAATAACCAAAGGGAGATGTCTTTATAAAATTTTACCTTCAAAGAAAGTATCTGTTACCATATTAAATCTGTCATACTAAAACACATAAGACAAAGGAAGTTAGAACTTAATATTTAAGAAAATTGTGCACTGTAGTTTAATCATTGAAATTCACTGTTCAAACACTTAGGGCTTAAAACAAAAACCATGTCTCTTTTATGGTGATTATCTAACCGATGTTTGCTACAATATTCTGAAGTAAACGTGTTATTCTCTCCATTTTAGAGATGAAAAACTGATAGCCAAGATTTACCCCCAAGTCATGCCTTTAGGTAGTAGAAGACCCTGCCTCTGGACCTGGAGAATAATCTCACATCCATAAATTTCTAACATAGACTCAGAAGCCCAAGAATCCACACAACAGCCATGGTGAGATCTGTACACTGAGATGGTCTAGAGTACTTGTCACACCACTACCTTTCCTTAAAAGAGAAACTATGGGAAATTAATGTCTTGCCACCAACAACTGCCAATAAATGCCCAGGGTGTTTGTTAAAGGTGTTGCCAACAGGTGCTTGGAAACATACCCTGAATTTTACCTTTGGATGCCAATATTTGGAACAGTTTTTACTGGAATGTTTGCTGGCATGAAGTCATCAGCCTATATTGAAGGAGAAGAAAGAGAAAATTGCACTGAATTAGTGCCAAGAAATTATCCTCTTTATAAGTATTCAAAGAACAACTTTCTCAGTGATCCCAGGATGTAAAAAGCTGGTCTTCTCTAAGCAAAAGGAAGTCCCTTACATCCTAGAGATGTGATTAATTGACTTGAAGCTTAGAAGCAAGCCATCATCATATCTCCATCAGTTGCTTAGAGCATTTCCACTTGTTTAGGGCAATTGCTGAAAGGCTATTTTTCCTTGTCCTACCATTATCTACCTGAACTTCAGTTAACATTTGCAGAATGTTAGGCAAGAATGTTTAATCAAGAATGTTTCAGTTAAAAGTAGCAGAAACCCACACAACCTTGAGAAATGACATGCATGTTAGAGCACATACATGAACATATCTGCACATGCAGCCACTTCTAACTGCAAGGGGCCTATGATGATGAGGCATAGCTCAGCGGTTCTCAACTGTGGTCATCTTGGTATCATAAAGGACATCCTGTGTTGACTGGGAATGGACAGGTGTGTTACTGATCTCTAAAAGGAGAGACCAGATGCCGTGGCAAATATCTGACAATGTCCAGGACAGTCGTCCCTCCAACAGAGTATTATCTGGCCTCACAGATCAAGAGGGCCATGGTTAGGAATCCTTAGGGATTGCCCCACTGATAAGTGACAGAACTGGAGTAAACAGGGAGGGCTTTAGGAGGAAACAGTCCAGGAAGTGTGAAGCTAAAACGGCTCCAGAATGACTACAAAGGGGTAGCTCACGGGTGGCTTTCTGATTGGAAGTGAAAGGTGGAGCAGTTTGCCTACTGCTTTTGTTAAGATTGACTATTCTTTGTGCACATCAAAGAATAGGACAGAGCCCTAAAGCTGCCCCCAGTTCCACTGTTAGTAGCATCCCTGAAATAAGAGGCGCTGCACCACTGAGCTACATACCCCATCCAAGATGTTGAAATAGTTGTAAATTTAGATTCTTAATTCCTAGGAAATGTTTGGATAGAGGAGGAAGAGAGCAAATGAGCCCTGGTGGGGAATCTGAACTCTTGGGCTCTAGTCTCCTTCAATGTCACTTTTCCTTATTAAATTTTAGTTTCTTCCTTTGTAAACTGAGAATACAAATTATTCCACTGCTGAAGATTTGATGTAGGAAAGACTGAGTTGGTTTTATTGTTCTTCATGCTACAAACTCACACAAGACAAAAACTTTGGTAATCGTCACACACATGGGGTAATTTCAGAATTTTTGGAGTTATTTCACAGTTACTTCATTTGTAATGTACACTGTAGTTCGATGAGAAAACCAAATTTATTTTAAAATTGTCACCTCTTATCCAGGGGGCTGTTTCTGAAGTTTTCTAAACTGCTAATCTAAAAATAAAGCAATCTTATCATCTCCTGGCCAGCAAACTTAGTCATGGACTCAATACTTAGACAAAGGTTTTATTTAGAATACAAAATACCTACTAGAAAAAAATTTTATGAGAAAGTTGAAGTAGTCAATGCTAAGTTCCCAGAGAACAAAAAAGGAGACTGTTTGTTTGTTTGTTTGTTGTTTGTTTGTTTGTTTTTCGGAGTACTGGGAATCAAATCCAAAGGTGTTTTTCCACTGATCTACATTCACTCTTTATTCTTTATTTGAAACCAAGGTTTTTTTCCAAGTCTGTCATACTGGTATTGAACTTATGGTTCTTCTGCTTCAACATCCTTAGTAGCTGGAATTGCAGATGTGTACCATGTCCAGCCATTGGACATGGCAAATGCCTTAGTCAGTTATTCCTAAAACTCTATTCAAAGTGAAACATATAATGAAGGTCCTATGGTTTGCATATAATTGGAGTGTGTCCCTCCAAAGGTTTACATGTCAGTGTCTTGGTGTGGTGGTGTCTGACTGATAAAACCTTCAAAAGGATGGGCCGAGTGCGAGGTAACTAGATCATAAGGATATCATCCTTGGAAGAAACGAATGTTATTGTAGTTCATGTGGACACAGTTTAGTTCTCAAGAGTGATCTGAAGCCAAGTCATCCAACCCACGTGGCTCCTTTTCATTACTTCGTATGTTGTGATGCAACCAAAGAAGCCCTCACTAAAGTGTGTGCTCTTGGATCTCCCAAACTGTAAGTTAAAGAAACTTGTTTTCTTTGCAAATTACCCAGCCTTGGGTATTTCACTGTAGCAACAAAAAATGCATTGATGGGAAGGCTCAGAGGGAACTCTGGCCTGGAGGCTGGTGTACAGAGCTCAAGTCGCTGCCCACGGCCACCCAGCTTGGTCAGTACACAAAGGTACTCAAACAGCATTGGCAAGTGGAGAGTGAAATCCAGTTTTTCTCCATATACCTTGGCATAGAACTCTGTCATGGGGGAAGGGGCCCATTCCAACTCAGATGAAGGCACAGTATGCCATTAAGTAACGGTGATGTCTTCATCAGAAACTGCAGTGTAGTTTCTAAATTCTTATTCTAAACCTCAGTAGTGCAAATGTTTGAAATCACCCAATCAACAAATTTGGTCGAGTAAGAGAAACAGATCATAGCATAGATTTAACACAAAAATTGCCTGGGTACAGAAGTAACCACCAAAAGCTTGTCTCTAAACACTGGAAAGCCAACAGGAGAGCTAAGCAAAAGAAGGGGAAGATTTGGAAGGCAGGAAACAAATAATTTGGCAAAGCCACACCTAAGCCCTTAAGGCAATAATTCGATTTACAGACAGACCTACATTCTATGATCCAGGAGGTTATCACTTTGGTTGTCAAACATTCTGCTTTTGAGAGAGATGAATAAACAAACCGATCCTCAGGGGTGGTGGTAAAAAGCAACTTTCAGGTATACCATCGGGTCTGTGTATTCTCAAGCGAACTTCCCACATCTGCTCCATGGAGAATTCACACCTACAGTGCTGGCCCTGGGATGCTGCTGTCTTCCCACCCACTGAAAAGAAAAACCTTTATATCAGACCTAGCTTAGATCATGTTACCTCTATTGCTTCCAAAGTTCATGGCGAGTGATCTTCCAAGACTGGACTAAGCACCAGCTCAGCGTTAATGACAGAACAAGTGCCCATGGGCACTGTGTAGAATGTACAGCGTTGGTTATTAAAGGTCAGAATAACCTAAGTACAAGAGCCTTACGTTCAGAAGGTTTTTCAACAGAAGTGATGCTGATTACTGATTTTGCTCATTGAAAATCTTGAATATTCTTCAGTGAGTTGCTTAGCAATGTAAGAAAAACCTGGTTAAATGAAAGGTACTGTGAAAAATGGAAATAACCTTTTCTGGCTTGATTTGAATTTTAAAAAGTCTGATTCCATTTAAGCCATTACACAGCAGATCCATATATTTTCTATGTTTATATCCTTCTAAACAAGCAGAAAATTCAGATCTCACAGTGAACTAGCTCTCTATTTGCATTCTCAATTGGCATGATAAGGGCTGCATCGAGGTTTGCAAATATCGTGTATTACACGATACCAAAGAGAAGTCTTCCCCAAGCTGCAGGATGCGGTAGATCATCAAGCAGCCGCAAGGCGATGAATTGTAAGTCCCCTGAGAATGGAATCATTACAAGCTTAACAAGCACCATTCTCTGGTCTATCTGTCTTAGCGATGTGAGTATGATAATCACTCTTGCACTAGGGGCTATAGTGATAGCTTTAAATTTATTATGATAACAAACATTTTAGAATGACATCTGAATTGTCACACGTATTTGTTATGGTTCTCTCTATTCAACAGTCCATCTCCTGAACACGGACAAAGGGGAGAGACACTTTTGAGCTAGGCAAGAGGTAGGAGGAAAAATCAACATAATTAAATGCAAAGAGGATCGATGAAATTACATAATGTCAGAGCTAAAGAGAACCTTACAGATTAACTGGTCTGTTGTTTCTGCGAATACTCTACCCAAGTGCTTCTATGGAACGAAAAGTGTATTATGTATCCCCAGCAGTCTGGGAACATAGTCCTCAGAGGCAAGTAGCTTTTTTGAAACACCAGAAATGCCCCGCTTTATTCTGAAGTTTACTTAACCTCTGAGTATCAATTTCTTCATCTGAAAGGTAGAGATCATAGTGATGCTTCCCTTACAAACTAGATTTTAGGATTCAATGCGTTTTATGCATGCACCATTAAGCAAACCACTAGCCAAGTACTAAATGCACAGTTAAGAGTCAATACTTTGGGGGCCAGAGATTTACCTCAGTGGTTCCAGTGCCTGGCTCGCAAGCGCAAGGTCCTGAGTTTGATCCTGGTAGCCACACACAATGCTGGACGTGGAGACTCACACCCACCAGCCATCAATACCACATACCACAGTGCCGGGCATGGTCGCTCACGCCTGTCATCCCAGCACTCGGGAGGCAGAGACAGGAGGATTGCTGAGTTCCAGGTTTGCCTGGGCTACATAGTGAGCTCAGGGCCAGCCTGAACTACAAAGCGAGGCCCTGTCTCAGAAAAAAA
>PVIC010036633.1:0-17949 GCA_004025085.1 Thryonomys swinderianus
AAAAAAAAAAAAAAATCTTCAACAAGGGGCCAGAGATTTAGCTCAGTGGTTCTGGCGCCTGCCTCACAGGTGCAAGGTCCTGAGTTCGATCCCCAGTGACCATATACGATGCTAAGCCTGGTGACTCACACCCACCAGCAATCAATACCATATACCACAATGCTGGACATGGTGGCTCAGGCCTGTAATCCCAGCATTGGGGAGGCAGAGGCAGGAGGATTGCTGAGCTCCAGGCTTGCCTGGGCTACATAGTGAGCTCAGGGCCAGCCTGAACTACAAAGCAAAACCCTGTTTCACATACACACACACATACAAAAAAAATCCCGGGAAATATAATTTGGGGGGTGCAGAATGGGAAAAAATGAGATTTAAGTCATGTCATGTACTGCTACAAATTCTCAATGTTGATTGTGTTCACAACGTGTATATAAAATGTAGCAACAAAATCAATTAATTAAAAAATAAAACAGGAAATATAATTAAACTGGGCATGGTGATACATGACTATTATCCCAGAACTTGGGAGGCTCAGGGAGGAAGACCACTGGGACTTAGAGGCCATTCAAGGCAGGACTGAACTACAGAGTGAAACCCTGTTTCAAAAAAAAAAAAGGAAGTGGAAAAAATCAAATTATCTTTAGATTCTCATAAGCAACAATGAATATTAAAAGCCAATATACTGTAATCAATTGATATTAAAAGTACATAATACCAAATTTCAGATCTAGAATTATACACCCAAATAAGCCCCCCAAAAAAACAATGTGGGGAACTGAAATGTTTGCATATCAAAGAATTCTTTAATGTTATATTCCATAAAGCCTTTTTTAAAAATTTACTTGACAATGAATTCCAGCAAAATAAAAGACAACAAAAAAGTGCTGGGCATGGTAGCTCATGCCAGCACTCGGATGGCAGAGGCAGGAGGATTGCTGAGTTCAAGGCTTGCCTGGGCTACATAGTGAGCTCAGGGTCAGCCTGAACTACAAAGTGAGACCCTATCTCAAAAAAAAAAAAAAATGATATTGACAAGTGACATACGGAGAAAAAAAAGAACGAAGAAAAGTTAAGAGGAACTAGTCCCAACACTAATGGGCCAATGGTAAAATAAACTACACGAGATTGTTATTTTAGGCTACCATTGCTAAATGGGAGAAGAAAAAATATGACTCATTTGAATTTGATATTCGTAGACATTCTAAGTGACCAGAAATCATGTCCCTGGGATAGAGAAGGAAATATAAACTCAGAATATGTCTTGGTACGACAAGGAATAATATTTAAATGATCAGGATATATATGCTACTTACTGACTTAAATTTTAGATCAACCATAGGACAATAAAAAAAATAGGTTACATGGCTGGAGATTTAGCTCAATGGTTCTGCCACCTGCCTAGCAAGTACAAGGTCCCTGGTTCAATCCCAGTAACCACATACAACAATGCTGGGCATGGTGACTCACACCCACCAGCAACCAGTACCACATACCACAGTGCCAGGCGTGGTGGCTCATACCTGTAATCCCAGCACTTGGGAGGCAGAAGCAGGAGGATTGCTGAGTTCGAGGCTTGCCTTGGCTACATAGTGAGCTCAGAGCCAGCCTGAACTACAAAGCAAGACCCTGTCTCCAAAAAAAAAAAAAAAAAAATGGGTTACACTTTACACACACACAGTAAAGTTATTAGAAAACTTGAAATATAAATGTATATAGCTAATGTAAAGTAGAATATTAGCCAGGAGAGGAGAGGAAGGAAGGTGAGACAAAGGGCACAAGCACAAACAGAGGTTCAAATATTTTTCAATTACAAAGTCATCATTATAAAACTTAAATGTCAAAACCCTAATTTTTCATCTCAAGAAATTAATCTACAAATTGATAAGTTTAAGTCAATCAAGATAAGAAGAATTATATATATAAGTGTACCTTCTAAAATTCTAGAATGATTAGAATTTAATAGAATGACTAGAATAATTTTAAATTATTTAAAAACCAATTATTTAAAACAAATTTTGTTTTTAAGTTATTTAAAAACAAAAAATTATTTAAAAACAAATGTAGCTAGAGATAAGGGATAAATACAAAAAAACTTACTATAATTATAAAGGCACTAGCTGAACATGGTCCCACATGCCTATAAATCCCAGCATTCAGGATGCTGAGGCAGGAAGATAACCACGAGTTCAAGGCCAGCCTGGAAGAGATGGTGAGGCCCTTTCTCAAAAAAAAAAAAAAAAAGAAAGAAACTGTTCGTTTTCATTTGGTTATATTACTTCAATAAAAAATATATTTGAAAACTAAATACATTAATCTAGAAGTCCAAAGGATTTTAAGTTAGCCAGCCTATATCAAGTCTTTCTGCCTTCCACTATGTTCCTACTCCACGCTTTTTGTCTCTTGCTTTCTTAGTTTGTTCCTAATTTTTATTATTTAACTCTCTTCTGTCCTACCTTTCCATTGGAAAATGTAACAAGCCTCCCCTATCCTGCAGAGAAAAAACAAAAAAAAAACCCAAGCCTGGCTTATCTCTTTTTTTTTTTTTTGAGACAGGGTCTCGCTTTGTAGTTCGAGCTGGCTCTGAGCTCACTATGTAGCCCAGGCAAGCCTCAAACTCAGCAATCCACCTGTCTCTGCCTGCCGAGGGCTGGGATTACAGGCATGAGCCACCACGCCCGGCACTCAAGCCTGGCTTCTCTCGACAGTCTTAGTCCAAGGCTGCTACACCAAATTATACATGGGATAGCTTATAAAGCACAGAGGTTTACTTCCTGAGGTCCTGGGGGCTGGGAAGTCCCCAATCAAGGCTCGGACAGGTCCAGCTGCTGGTGAAGGAAAGCTCTCTAACTCAGAGATCACAAGGAGGGGTCAACAAGCTGCCTCGGGCCTCTTTCCAAAAGGTGCAACTTTGACCCCCAAGGGCTCCAGCCTCAGGACTTAATCCCTCCCAAAAGGATCTGTCTCTGAACATCCCCACCTCAGAAGTCAGGATTTTAGTATGTGAATTTTGGAAGGACACAAACAATCAGGCCATAGCAAACACCAACGAAATGAAGTTTTTGATTCTTCATGCCACTTAACATTTTATCCAAGTACTTTGTAGGCAGCCTCTCTTTTTTTAGGCTTTTTTTCTGGGGTCCACATGGTAAACAAGAGTGGAAATACCTTACAGGGTCAGTGCTCCAAATAACATTTGGGAAATCCTGGCATGATGTATTCCAATTACAAAAACACTGCTTCGTTCAACAATATTTAACCTTCTGTCTTTTGGCACTGAAGAAAAACATCCAAGAAAGCAACTAAAAGAACCAATGGGTTAACATGAATACTGTAATATTGTTTAGTTACGATTCACTGTCTTTCCTTTCTAATCATATAAAAGTGCAAGATTAGTAACAGAATACCAACTTGAAACATTCTAAAGATACTGAGTTGGAAGCTCAAAAGATGACATACCTGTCTCAGTATAGCTACCCGTGGAGTTCCTCGCAAGGCCCACGGGTAACTGTCTGCCCCACTGGGGGCGGGGAGGCACCTCCTAATTCAGAGAAGCCAACATGTCTTGAAGATGGGATGTTTTCTCAGCTCAGAGACGGGCCTTCTGGGGAAAGCAAGGGAGCTTTCCAGGGGAGAATCAGATCAGAGTTCATGTCCAGCCCCACCTCCCCATGCCCGGCTTGCACGCCTGCCCTCAGCAGGCCTCCGCGCCTTCGCGGACATTCTCCATCTCTTGAGTCTTTCTTTACCTCAGTAACAGCGTTTGCTGCCCCAAACCTGGCAGCTATCCAACAGCCAAATCTCAACGTTTCCCACAGAAAACTGTAAACATCTAAGAAATTAAGAGGGAAGATGAAATAAAATCATACAAGAATACCAGTGAATGCACTAAGATCAAAATTCTCAAATTCTCCAGTAGGCACTACTCTGGTTTTCTTTAAAATATTATCAATTTTGACGTTTTAAAGTACATTAATTTCTTGCTCTGAGTCATTCATAACTACTTGCAAGAAAGAGGGCAAATATTTGGTAAGATAATCAATCATCCCCACAAAAAGCTTAAGCTTTGAACTTCTAAGCTACTGATACAAGGAAAAAAGCTAATTTATAAAGCCATATTTTTTAACAACCTAGGTGATTTCACTGTCAATGCCAAACAAGACTTTAAAGCAATTACAATTTATTTATTTATTTAGGCATAAAGTCACTTTCATATTTGTTTACAACCACAGTAAATACATTTCTTGGCATAAAGGTAGCCTTTGTTTGATATTTAAAATATTCCCAAATGAAAGATTCCGTATATAAAACTCCCATTATTGTTTATGTAACAATGGACTAGACAATCAAATTAAGTTATACTACTTAGAATAAAACAAAACGGAAATAATTTACTCATAAGATTCATATTTAAATCATCTTTATTTACAAAACACTATCCTGAGAATTATAACTCCATTAAGCTTCAATTTGAGCAAAAAGTATAACCACTTAAGTAACAGCAGTTACTTAAACTGAAAATGAAAGATAAAATTACTTCTGAGGAGAGGTCAGAACTACGGTCAGACTTCTTGCTGCGGCTCTGGACGCTCGGGAGCGGGCCCATCTGGAGGCGGGCCCGGCCGCGGCGGGAGCTCGCCTCCCCTCTCAGAGTGTGGGGCGGGGGGCAGAAATCCAGCTCTCAGGGGGAGATAATGAGGAAAAGCCCGTGGTGGATAGACAGGTCTCACTGTTCGAAGAGATTGGTAAAGACATTTGTTAACTTAGGAATGTGGAATGCGGTTCTATTAAAATCATTAACTTATGAATGTCAGTACCTATTCTTATATTCAAAAACTGACACCAGAATAATTAATCTAAAATATAAAGATTTTACATTAACAAAAACGTATTTTCTTCAACTGTACATGATTAACGTGAATATAATTTTTTTTTTTGAGACAGGGTCTCACTTTATAGTTCAGGCTGGCCCTGTGTAGCCCAGGCAAGCCTCGAACTCAGCATTCCTCCTGCCTCTGCCTGCCGAGTGCTGAGATGATAGGCAAGAGCCACCACACCCAGCACTGTGGTGTGTGGTACTGATTCCTGGTGGGGTAAGTTACACGCTGAGTAATGTGCATGTGGTTACCAGGATCAAACTCGGGACCTTGCCATTGTAAGGCAGATGATGGAACCACTGAGCTAAATCCCTGGCCCCAGGAATATAATTTTAAACACAATTTTTGTTCAAACATTTATAAATGTGGGATTATTTTACAATATACAAACTTCACTTTAAAAAACATTTTCATGGGCCGGAGGGTTAGCTCAGTGGTTCCGGCGCATGCCTCGCAAGCGCAAGGTCCTGAGTTCGATCCCTGGTAACCACATATAATGCTGGGCATGGAGACATGCCCACCAACAATCAACACCGCCTACCACAAGGCCGGACGTGGTGGCTCACGCCTGTCATCCCAGCACTCGGGAGGCAGAGACAGGAGGATTGCTGAGTTCGCGGCAGCTTGCCTGGGTACCATAGTGAGCTCAGGGCCAGCCTGAACTACAAAGCGAGACCCTATCTCAAAAAGCAAAAAAAAAAAAACAACATTTTCATGTAATAGCATTTCCACCACTGAACTTTCAGATCAGTGCTCCTGACTTCATATTATACTAAAAGATTTCCAGTGAAACCAAGATCATCTTAATATTTCCCAAATTTTAAAAATAGACAAAAACCAAGAGAATGACAATGTAAACCAAAGAATGGATTTTGTCTATTATTTGGTAATTATGTACTTATTCTGCAGAAACCTATAGTTCTAAATGGTAGAGTATAGCTATAAAAGAACTAAGTTATTTCTTTTTTCTGACACTATGAAAGAATTTATATAAATCCTACATGATAAATACATGCTAGGTTTTAAATATGTAGACCTTGCTGGGCGTGTAGAGCACACCTGCAATCCAAGCACTGAGGAGGCAGAGGCAGGAGGATCTCCATGAGTTCAAGGTCAGCCTGAGCTACGTATTGATTGAGTCAAGGCCAGCCTAAACTACACAGTGAGACCCTATCTCAAAAATTAAAAATAAAAATAAATATGTAGAACCACATGGGAACTACTTCTGAAAAGGACTTTTAAAAATACATTAGCCAGCCAGGTGTAGTGGCTCAGGCCTATAATCCCAATACTCGGGAGGCAGAGGCAGTAGGATTGCTGAGCTGGAGGCTTCCCTGGGCTACATAGCGAGCTCAGGCCCAGCCTAAACTTCAAAGTGAGACCCTGTTTCAAAAAAAAAAAAAAAAAACAGGGCCAGAAATTTAGCTCAGTGGTTCTGGCATCTGCCTCACAAGCACAAGGTCCTGAGTTCGATCCCCAGTAACCACATACAATGCTAGGCGTGGTGACTCACGCCCACCAGCAATTAGTACCACATACCCGGTGCCGGGTGTGGTGGGTAACCCCAGCACTCGGGAGGAAGAGGCGGGACGATTGCTGAGTTCGAGGCTTGCCTGGGCTACATGGTGAGCTCAGGGCCAACCTGAACTACAAAGTGAGACCCTGTCTCAAAAATAAATAAATAAATATATAAATATTTTTTAAAAAATATTTATATATAAGTTATCATTAACTAATTGCCAAAAATAACAAGTTTGTACTGAATGAGTGACATCCCACCACGGAGACACATGCCTGTAGTTCCAGCTCCTCTGAAGGCTGAAGCAAAAGGAGCACATGTATGAGGCCAACCTGGACAAATTAACAAGACCCTGACTCAGAATAAAAATGGGCAGAGGGTGGTAGAGATCTAGTATAAGGCCATGGGTTCAATCCCCAAGACTGGAAAAGAAAAGGAAAGAGATACAAATTATTTTAGTCTTAATGTAAGACTACTGCAGAAGTCAATGATTTTGCAGCCTACTATACAGAAGCAGCTCCACATTATTAAGATAAATTTCGCATCTATAGTCTTCTACAGTCTGTCTGTAACCTACTCATGGTTGCCTTCTCAATTTGAAAAAGTAATGGTACAGTCACAAAATGCCCAAAAAATTATTCTTCCACTGTATGACATGAATAGACAGTAAAATTAGAATCTTTATGTATAAAACATATTAAGTTTTTAAAAATAAGGCCTACTTGGGAAAGGAGGAGGTGGGCCAGAGAAATCCCTTGGTGGAAAATAATCTCGAGGCGCTCCGTACATGTTTCCCGGTGGAGGCGGAGGAAAAGGGGGTCCTCTCCTCAGGACCTGGCTCCTTGGGTACATCAGAAACGGCTGGCCGCTGGCCGGAGGAAAGGGTGGAGGCGCAAAGCCAGGCCCGGCTGCCTTGCTTTCAGCAGCAGGGAGAGAAGAATCAGGCACATCTGAATTCTGTAACAAATCGACACATGGCAGTTACTGAATCACAAAGCTCACAACGACTTTCCTGAAGATCTTATGCACAGACAGAAGCACACACAGAACCCGGCGGAGAGCAGCGCGTGACAGTCTCAGTGAGCAGACTCGGGCTTCGCACGAATCTATCAACGGGGCTTATGAACACAAAAAGCAACTTCACCAACAAAGCAATATTCTCACTAAAACGAATATGCTTCTGTTTGCATTTTCAGTGATAAAACCGATACTAGAAATGTAGTAAAAATGAAGGTACTGCAGTGAACAAACACATGGGGCGCAGCTCTGCGGTAGAGTGCTTCCTCTGCACATGTGAGGTCTTGGGTTCAAACCTCAGTACTAAAAAAACGAAGAAAACACTTTTTTTTTCTCTCTGAAATAAAAATCCAAGGGGGAAAACTCCAACATCTGTTCTACTAAAAAGCTAATAGAAAACCCTACCTTGCAAGTTGTAATTTATCTCCATAATTTTTAAATCCAGAAAAAAAATTTTAAAAGAGCTTTAATGTTCAGTGGGAACTGTATTTTTTTTTTTTTTGGAGACAGGGTCTCGCTTTGTAGTTCAGGCTGGCCCTGAGCTCACTATGTAGCCCAGGCAAGCCTTGAACTCAGCAATCCTCCTGCCTCTGTCTCCCGAGTGCTGGGATTACAGGCGTGAGCCACCACGCCCGGCCAGTGGGAACTGTATTTTATCAAGAGATGTATATCACAAAGTCGGTTATTAGCGGTATTTTTATTCTATTAAACCAAGTGATGGGAAGGCTCCTTAATACATGGATGAAATTCTATCTTCTGTACTTACACCAGTATCATCTTTGGTATCATTTCCAGTGGATTCCATTTCTGAAGACACTGCCCCATCTAGGCATAAAAGATATACGACTCATCACTTTATCCTTAGACTGTTTCCGGAGCACAGAGGACACTGGTGTTTTCCCTCTCCCCTGGTTGGCGCACACTGGCTTAATGGCAGCATTTTACATTAGGGCCCCAAGAACAGCTTCAGGCCGCAGAAATCCTCAAGGAGTAACACTTCTGCAGCAGTTGCTAAGCGACTCTGCTGCAGCATCTGGAGGGAACATCTGGGAGGCAGCATCTCCTCCTTCCTTCCTTTCTCCTCCCCTCACTTTCTTCCTTCTCCCTTTTCTTCCTTCCTGTCAGGCTCCACTACCAGCTAACACAGATCAGCCATTTAAATTTAGCCTCTGTTTCTAAATAAATGAAGAAAAACTCTGCCCCTGAAAGCAGAAAGGCAACTCCTCTCTGACCACAAGCACTACGTATTTGCTCTTAGCTTTCTCCGTCGCTCACTCTTCTGACTTCTGTCCTTGGGTATCACTGACAGTCCTCCAGTCTAATTCAAGTCTAACTTTCCTCCTTTCCTCCCCCTTTCCCTATAATTCCAAAGCCCATCACTTCAACTAGCTAGTAATGTCTCTGCCCACTTGGTAATTTTTCTCTTGCGCTCCTCCACATAATAAGCCTAGGTCAAGCCAGACCTCTGCTTCTCCTTTGCCTGTGCAGAGGAGAGCCACCCCGTATTCGAAGGGAGCAAAAGGGCTCAGGCAGCCTGGCACCACTCCAGCACCTCCACCCGAGCTCAGCTGCACACCGCCTGGCCTGCCTCCTGTGTCTGCTCAGCCAGGTTCTCCCCAGCAATCCAAACCTCCCTTCTCCTCAAACCTAATGTCCTAGTTACACGCCCCCTTAAATCCGTGACTCCGCACCAACATTTCACAACGATATCCTGTGACCTTTGGCTCTACTCTCAGGATCCTCCCAGACAACCTACAACTCTGACCTGTGCTCAGAATCTCTCTCCTGGCGCTTCCCGGGGACCTTCCCCTCTCTACAGCTCTCTCCTCTTGCTACATCTATGTCTTTCCTACTTGAAACTGAGAAAGGTGGGCTGGGGATTTAGCTCAGTAGTTCCGGTGTCTGCCCTGCCAAGCTCAAGGTCCTGAGTTTGATCCCCAGTACCACATAACACAAAGCCGACACTCGGGAGGCAGAGGCAGGAGGATTGCCGTGAGTTCGAGGTTGGCCTGGGCTACATAGTGAGTTCAAGACCAGACTGAACTACAAAGCGAGACCCTGTCTCAAAACACTTAAAAAAAAACAATAATAAATCCAAGAAAGGTAAGAGGATTTCTCTCCAGCTACGTCTCTCCTTCACAGTCCACAACTAGTTAATATACATTGTTCAGAATTTCTCCAATTTTGATCTCATATCTATGATCTATTTGCAGTATCTTCTGCGCTGCACTGAAATCTTTCTCCACAAACTCAGAAAGTTTGTCTGTGTGCTCAAGTAGATACTATTTATCCCTATGTTACATTGGACAGTAATGATCCCTTGCTTGTGGGCTCACTTTCTGAGATTTCAGTTACCTGCTGTCAACTATGATATAAAATCATGAAATGAAAAATGCCAAAACACGATTCAGCAGTCTTAAGACTGTGCCCCTGTGGGTGGCACGAGGAACGCCACCCCACTCCACTCTGTCCAGTGCTGGTGCGCTGCCCGCTTGGTGGCCATAGCTCAGGTGTCAGCTAGACCACGGACCGCCACAGTATCCTAGCGCTTGTGTTCGTCAAGGAACCATGATTTTACTTGATAAAGGCCCCAGTGTGCAAGAGGAGTGATCCAAAGGAGGCATCAGGCACAAAACACAGAGGGACAGACCAAGTGTGTGCTGGTGGCAACGCTGCAGGGACACAGGAGAGATTGCAGTAGACAGAGCATTCCCCACGAGCAAAGGGGCGGGACCGCACCTTCCGCCACGGCTGCACGGCCTCCCTCTGCACGCCCTCAGCCTTCCACATCCACAACAAGACCACTCCTGCCAGCCCTCCTTCCTAGCTCCTGCTTTTCAGCGTCTCTGGTGAAGCTCACAACCTCTGGCCATCTTTACCTAAGTGGCGGACTTTCTGAAGGGCCACATTAGACAACTCCTTCTTCTTTCCTTGAGAAATCCCATCTACTCCTATAGCTTTAGATATATTTAATTAGATCCTTTGCCGTATCTCTAATTCAAATCCAGATATTTTTCGAGGACTTCTAAGTTTGGCTCACCTCTCAGAACAGCCTTGAAGATGTATATGTGCTGTTGTTTTTTTTTTTTTTTTTTTTTTTGCTTTTTGGAGACAGGGTCTCGCTTTGTAGTTCAGGCTGGCCCTGAGCTCACTATGGTGCCCAGGCAAGCCGCCGCGAACTCAGCAATCCTCTTGTCTCTGCCTCCCGAGTGCTGGGATGACAGGCGTGAGCCACCACGCCCAGCATTTTATGTGGTAACCGGGGATCGAACTCAGGTCCTTGCGCTTGCGAGACAGGCGCCGGAATCACTGAGCTAACCCTCCGGCCTGTGCTGTTAATTTTATCAAAATATACAATAACTTGTAATTTATCTTATCCCACTTGCTCCTTGTATCAGAACAGTAAATGCCATCTCCCTCCTTCCCTCAAGTACCTCAGCCAGGAACTGGGTATCAGCTCAGGCTCCTTCTCCCACATGGCTTCACCCTAAGTCCCAATCCTATTTCTTCCGGGTCTATTCACATGGATCCAGGCCCTCCACTCAGGCACCACCAATACTCATCTCAGGGCCCGTCACAGCCCCCCGGAGAATGACCCTGCCTCCAGGCTTACTGTTCCCTAAGCTCATAATGCAGCCAAAGACACTGCTCTATAAAATGCAGACCTTATTTCATTCGTCTGTTTAAAATCCTTTTAACATACTCCCATTATCCTGAGAAATAAGGAGAAATTCCAAATTTATGAACAGTTTGCAAGGTCCTGCAAAATCTAAACCATGCTTAGGGCTGGGGATTTATCTCAAGTGGTACCATACCTACCTTGGAAGTACATGGGCCCGAGTTTGATCCTTGGTACCAGAAAAAAAAAAATCTAAACCATGCTTCCCTCAGAAGCCACATGCCTAAGTATTCCCTGGCACGCTCCATGGTAGAGCCATAATTTACCATGCACTCTTAACTCTAAAGCTTTAAATGTGCTACTCTCTCAACCTACAACAGTGGTGACGAACCTATGGCATGCATGGTCCTTTTTTTTTTTTTTTTTTTGCAGTATCAGGAATTGAACTTGGGCCCTTGTGCTTCCAAGGTATGCACAGTATCACCCGAGCTAAATCCCTCACCCTAATGTTACTTATTCTTTTAAGACAAAAGATGTTAATGTATGAGTAGTGTTTTCCAAATTAAAACGGAGTATTGTGGTCTAGTTGTAGTATTGACGAAAAATATTTATCTTTTGTGATTAAGTTGTGACAGAGAAGTGGGTTCTGAGCTGCAGTTTGGCACTGAGTGTCCAGAAGGTCCCGTCACTGTTCTAGAACATTTCCATCACCCTTTCAGTCCAGCTCGTTCCTATCTGATTCTTACTGTACATACCGCTGCTTTCAAGCTTTTTTCAACTATCGCACACTCGACACACCACTTCCTGGGTTCAGTGCTCCTTAGGTGCCCACAACATTTTCTACAGTCAACTATACAGCGTGACTTCCCAGACATCTTTACTAGCCCCCAGCGTATAAGGACGCCAGGCCCTGTGCATCGCTGACACAACAGCAACTACCAGAACGCTCGTCACACAGGAAGCACCTGACAGATGCGGTCATACAACACAGCTACGACAGACCACGCAAATGACAGTGACCCCGAATGAGACTGCCTGGCGACACTGTGGCACAGCGTGTCTGACCGTGTGGAGACGGAGCACCCAAACTGGAACCCAAAGCCACATATTTATCACGAAGTCCCTACCCTGTGGTTGAACCTCAGTGCTGGAAGTTTCAGTTTAGAAAAAACTTGTACATTAACACCTTTTGCCTTAAAAGACAGAGCTTTCAATGATACCAACAGCTTTTTAGCGAAAGGTAAAAGTTCACGCTTGGCTCGCTTTTGCACACTCATGTGACCCCACTGCCGTGGGCCTGCTTGTCACACTGTGGCCCGAGAGGCCTGGCTCACAGGCTGGCGGAGGACGACACAGGCTCACTGCAGAGCACCTGCCACCGGGTCCCCAGCACTGCAGGGCCATCTGCGTTCACACTGCTGACATGCTGGGGATTCACGGAACAATGAAATCGCCTAACAAGCTACTTCTTTTTCTGTTTAGTCTTGACAAGGAGTCAGTATTTAATGTAAAACAAAATAAGCCTTGTAAATACAACACAGGAACTCTACGGAGAAATACATCCCATGGGTGGACACAAGCCCTTTCATTTCTACACTAGGCAATCTTCTAAAAAAAATATTCACTGAAAATTTTAAAACGGGACTAACATTAGCTGTGTGGTGCTACAGGGCTCATAAAGACTCAAGGGTGCAGGAGGCAACGGAAGAACCAAGGCTTCGCAGAAAAGGCAGCTCCAAGGGTTGCCCATCAGCCTCGGGTCCTTTGCTCGATTCAGATGGAAACTGTAGGGGTGAAACGCAGCTCTGCGAGGAGCCCTAATGTCACTAGATGACAGCAGGTAATGCTAGACGCCAGCAGCTCATACGATCAGCTGCTGGCCACTGCCGTGGCTAGTTGTCATGGTCCAATGCCAGCTAGTGCTGGACACTGTCAGTCAACTCTGCCAGGCACTATGTCTCTGCCCCTGGTCTATCAGCTGCTGGTCTTTGGAGCTCTGCAGTGTTAACAGCTGTCTGTTCACCCTGTCCACACTACTCAGAGTCAAAAGCCTAAGCAGATTTATAGGACTTCTGGAGACCAACTACCTGAGAAATAAATCACAAGCAGGTTCACAGGAGTCTCGAAGGCAGTCTGCATTGTGAGGAGGCCTGTGCTGCAGCACATGGGGCTGGCACACGGAGGCGCCTCCGGGACTAAACCCCAACAAGCCCTGATGTGCAGTGGCACGTGACTGTTATGTACCTCAATGACTGGCCCTATGACCCTTTCTCTTCAGTAAAGGGCAGGAATTCAGGCCACAGCTCTAGAGTCAAACAGACATCAAGGTTACCTCTGATACTTCTTGAGATCTTGAACATCTTTTGGAGCCTCTGATTTTTACTTATAAAATGAGGACAGTAAAAGTACTGACTTCATAGGGTCACCATGAACATTAAATGAGGTAACTCGTTTTTATTCAATAAACGTTTTCTGAGTACCAGTGCTAGTCACCATTTTAACCATCCCTCACATTCACCCTCATATACTAATACAAACCAACACATTCATATAAAGGTATACAGGCTGATACACATATAACACAGGTACACACACTAATGAACAGTAACATACTTATCAGAATTTTTCTATTCACAAAGCACCATCCCCAGCTCTGTAGTATGTGGCACCTGGGATTGAACTCAGGACCTTGCACTTGCCAGGCAGACACTGTAATCACTGAGCTAAATCCTCGGCCCTAATTCTCTGCTTTTAAGAATTATTTTCTTATGTTACAAACTAAATCATAATTTCCAGACTTTAGTGAGTGGATATGAGGCAGTTTAAGTAAGAGTGACAAAGAGTAGACTGCTCAGTAAATGTTAGCCAATAAATTTAATTATGAAATGTTTAAACAATAACTAATTAAACCATCAATGGAACATGTACCTGAATTATTTTCTTGGTGGACTTTCACATATTGACTTACATGTGCTTAGCTAATTTCCCTGCTTACTAAACATCTTGTATGGAAGTGGGCTTGAAAACTTTAATAATGAGCCACAGAACCAAAAAAGTTTTCCATCATAGGTACATTTAATAGCTGAAACCAAGCACCAACAAAGGTTTAGATGTCACATCTATGTATGTAAAACAAAAAGTTTCAGGAAACAAATTTGGCTTTAACAGCAACCAGATACAGCAATTATATTAGCTTTTCATTCAGTTTCTATTTCTTTTTTTTTTTTTTTTTTTGAGACAGGGTCTTGTTTTGTAGTTCAGGCTGGCCCTGAGCTCAGCAATCCTTCTGCCTCTGCCTCCAGGGTACCGGGATTATAGGCATGAGCCACCACAACCAGCTAGCTTCTATTTCTTTAGTATGCCACAATTAATCAAACACACACAAGGCCAGGCACACATGCACATGCACACACACACAATTTCTTACCCACTTTATCCAAAGAAAGCATATTATAACTTCTGAGTTCTGCTGGTCCAGACAGTCTCCCAGAATTAGAATAGTACCTGTCTTGCTTTGGTAGAGGAACAGCTGGATCAGGAAATGGCTGGCCTAGAAAACATATTTTTGAAATATCTTCCTTAATATAAATCTAGTTCACTTAAGTTTAAGGTATTAAGCTTAAGACATTTTTCCTGCTTCCAAACTCTGACTCATATTAGTGATAGACAATAGCAATTTTAGAAAAATTTTTACTATAGGTTATAACTGTGTTTTGAATTAAACACAAGTCTGATTTGCTACTTTGGATTTTGAAAGTTTCAATTACTGTGTATAAAAGTGTGAGTCAAATCTGTGTATGAAATGTTTAAACTGGGAAACTTGTTAGAATTTATGAAAACATTTAGTTAAAATATGTTTATGTAAATTCATTTAACTTTCAGTTGTAATAAAAGATCAAAATAGATACATCAATACACCAAAAAAGATGAAGAGTTACTAGCCTAGAAAGAAAATTTTAAAAAAGAAACAAACAAATGCTGTAAGCAAAGCAAGAAATTTAGCACAATAGGTGGTAATTTGTCACTGAAGCAAAAAGTACCTAATTAAGAACTCACTGTTGGTAAAAGCTACAGTAAATTCACTATTTTGGAACTGAGCACCCATCCCACAGAGAAGAGAGATCTCTGACTTAGCAGATCAATACAAGAGAAGAAGCGATGAAGGGCATCAGAAGACACGAATATGGACACAGACTGACTCAGGCACATCTAGAAACACCCTCCTTTGTCCCTAAGGGCCATTTATAATGACAAACTGGTAATTCCTGAGTTTTACAGAACTCACCATTCCTGAACAAATATAGTCTACCTCATCCTTGAGAGGTGACAGCCGCAGGCCAGGTATATATGTATGTCCAGTTCCAAAAATATGGAGAAGGCCCAAGAGGGTGAACGGGTGACTTCTCCAGTTCTCCTTTCATGACAAACAAACAGCCCCAACCTGGTCGCCATGAGGCTCCATACACTGGTTCAGAATGTGGGCTGCACACAGTGGCCCACAGATCATCCTCTTCATCTGACTCAGCAGCTGGCTGGGACGGCACTGAAACATCTCTCCCACGCAGCCCCCAGAGAACCACTAGCATCAGCCGCAACAACAGAGAGAATTATGGCTAATGAGCTCCCAAGGGTCAGAGGATGTGACTGAGGAAAGAGCAGAACAGTCTTCAAGCCTCATCTTCGCTCCTCTGCAGAACCTTGCCTATCTCAACCAATCAGACTTAGCCCCATGAAAGCAAAGGCCAAGACCAACCACCGAGATCCAAACTAAGTTCCTCCTTTGTACTTCAGACACGGAATTAATTAAATGAAATCAGAACCAGAAAACTTCTCAACTTTTTCTTCATCAGAACTCAAGTTACTGTATCAATATTTTGCTACCAAAATACATCCTACAACATAATTTTCTAAACAAAATTTGTTACAAGTTTGCTATTTCATAAATCATATATCCATGTTTGCTCTCCACTGACAAAAGAAATTCACCCTATCCTTAAATATACCTGGGCCTCAGTGCCGGGCGTGGTGGCTCACGCCTGTAATCCCAGCACTCGGGAGGCAGAGACAAGAGGATTGCTGAATTCGCGGTGGCTTGCCTGGGCACCATAGTGAGCTCAGGGCCAGCCTGAACTACAAAATGAGACCCTGTCTCAAAAAAAATAAATAAATAAAAACACAGGGCCAGGGATTTACCTCAAGTGGTACTGTGCCTACCTTGGAAGCACAAGGCCCTGAGTTCGATCCCCAGTAAGGGGAAAAAAAAAAAGAAAACATAGATAATATATCACTCAGAAGTTCCATTTCTTACAAAGGGTACAGAAAAGTTATACAAAAACTGCTCACTGCAGCTTTGTCGAGATGGTGAAACACTGGAAACACCCTAAATAGTCATCAACAGAGGCTGGATGAATACACTGTGATTTATTTGTATGTTTAAAATATATATATACAATGTATATTGTATATTTGTATATGCATTTAAAATAAGCAAGTAATATATAAAATAAAATATATAAACATGCAAGGAACTCAGAAACATAGTACGGATAAGGAAAATGGACAGAACTTTTGAAATTATATTCAGACCAAACCAAGGTGTGGTAGCACATGTCTGTAATCGCAGCACTATAGAAGCTGAGACAAGAGAATCACCATGAATTCCAGGCCAAGCCCAAGTTCAAGGCCAGCCCGAACTACACAGGAAGACCTGTCTCATAAAAAAGAAAAAAATTCAAATGTGTAACAAATGTGGTGATGATCCATGCTTTTAATTTCAGCCCTACAGGAATTTGAAGCAAGGGAATCTCAAGTTCAAACATACATATGCACATTTAATTTAGAACAAAAATGACACTTTAGAACACTGGGAGAAAGGAGTGTTTTTCAGTAATGGTGTTAGATCAACTAGACATTCATATGAAACAAAATGAAGTTTAATTCCTAAAAGATACTATCACACAAAATTTATTTCAGGTAGATTATAGATCTAGTATGAAAATTGTTAACTATTTAGTATAAGATACAGGATATTATGGAAGCACAAGGGCTTGAATTTGATCCCCAGTGCCAAAAAAGAAAAAATAAAAATATTATCTTT
Organism: Thryonomys swinderianus; assembly: GCA_004025085.1. Lineage (NCBI taxonomy): Eukaryota > Metazoa > Chordata > Mammalia > Rodentia > Thryonomyidae > Thryonomys > Thryonomys swinderianus. The sequence continues at coordinate 17,124 of PVIC010036633.1, forward strand.
ATTTTGTAAAGGTAAGGAACAATTTCTTCAACAAGAAAATAGCCATAAGAGAAATGATTGGCCAAATGAATGTGTTAATACCCACAACCTATCCGTCAAGAGACCAATATGAAAATAACAGGGCAAACTGAAGTTGTCCAAGAAACCTGTCAAAATATAAACTGTGAATGAAAGAGCTCATTTACAGGAAATATGAAATAAAAAAGTGAAATGTTCAAGTCAAAGATAGACAAATTCAAAAGGTGCACAACAGTGCTAGGGGCACAGCTCTGTGGTCAGGCACCTGCCTCACATATGCAAGGCTGTAGTTTTGATCCCCAGGGCCACACATACACAAAAAAATTTTAAGTACATAATAAGGGATCATCTAGATGGCCAATAAACTTTTAAAAAAAGGAATGCAGCCTTCTAATAATCAGGGCAATGCAAATTTTAATCATAATGCTATTACTACATACTAACCAGAGTGACTAATATTAAAAAACCACTGTTGATAATAGTATAAACTGATACCAACTCTTAAGAATACTGTTTAGTAAAACGTGCTATCCAATATTCATATCCTGCAATTTAACAGCTCCTATCCTAGATATATTCTCAAGTAAATTCATACAACAAAAATTAAGAATTTTTTATTTATAACCCTAAACTGGAAAAACTGGTAATATGCCCTTACAAAATATATACCAAGGAAAACAAATTATACATACATGCAAGAATATGGACAAGGTCCAAAATAAAACTTCAAATCAAAGAAGCCAAACAAAAGAAATATCTGCTATACAATTTCACTGATATATTTAAAAACAGACCAAACCAGCTTCTA
>PVIC010036634.1:0-18474 GCA_004025085.1 Thryonomys swinderianus
ATCATCATATCTATACTTTCCCACACTTGTGACTCATGTTTTGAGAATCTGCATGTGAAAAATAGTCCCTGTGTGTATCACCTGTAATCCCTGTAATCTCTAACAGTCTCTCCTGGTGCCCTATATTACTCCTCTTCTTAACACTGTCACCATGTGACAGGTGTGTGTGTGAGTGAGATTTGACCCTGAGGTAGAAAGGTCAGGGTCTGTTCATTTTAACTCTTCTGATTTTCCTAGCCTATGACACCAAAGCCACCAGGCATCCAGAAATAGCCATAATGATAAGGAAGGCAGAGCACCGTGAAGTCAGGTGGCAAATTACTGCTTACCTGCTCTGTTCCTGTAACCCAGTCTCTTCAAATGTGTATAGTGGAGGACCAGAGCGAGATCTGTCACAGATAATACACACATTAGGTATGGGCTAAGGATGAGGGTCACACATATAATGGATTTTACTTGTATCATTTAATTATGAGTATGTTTTTCAGTTTCAAAACTGCCTATTTTGAAACATCCTTGCCAGTTTCTCTGATTACAGTAGAGGGAGCTATAACCCAAATTATACTTTTTAACAATAACATAAAAATGTTATTTTGTTTTTCCATTTTTTGGCCATTACCTAAACATTTTTTTTTTTTTTTGAGACAGGGTCTCGCTTTGTAGTTCAGGCTGGCCCTGAGCTCACTATGGTGCCCAGGCAAGCCGACGCGAACTCAGCAATCCTCCTGTCCCTGCCTCCCGAGTGCTGGGATTACAGGCGTGAGCCACCACGTCCGGCATTGTAGTACGGGGTGTTGATTGCTGGTGGGCGTGTCTCCATGCCCAGCATTATATATGGTGACTGGGGATCGAACTCAGGACCTTGCGCTTGTGAGGCAGGCGCCGGAACCACTGAGCTAACCCTCCGGCCCCTACCTAAACATTTTTTAAAATCAGTTTTAAACGTATACCTCCTTGTGCTTTGGCACATGAACAAGCGTGGATAACTGCCATCCCAGTTAATAGACGTGTGGTGGGGTGCCATTTTGGTCACCAAAGGGCTACGTACTCATCAGTGGTCCCTTCAGACTGTGCCGTGAGGACATCATGGTCGTCGAAGGTCATACTGCACTCTGTAACGTTCACGCAGTGAGGAAGTCACCTAATGCTGGGCATCTCTAAACACATCCCCACTGTTAAGCGATGCACACTGCTTTACATGGACACTTCCATCCTCATTTTGCAGCTGCTTCCACCACACGCCACAGCTCACATCTGCCTCCTGTCACGCTAGGCAGTTTGTCCTGAAATCATGCGGTGTATACGTATTTTATATCTGGCTTCTTCAGCATAGTGTTTTTAGAGTACTCCGTGTTGCGTTTATCAGTAGTTTACTGCTTCCTGTTGATGTTCTTGCTGTTTTTCTCTCCATCATTGCTAAAATATCAGTACTGATGGTAAAACCACATCCATGGTAGTACTTTGATGTATAATAGGATCCTTGCAGCAGTTTACAGTACAGATGACAAAGAAAATCCCACTTATATAAACATGGCTAAGATGAAACCAGAGCTAGAGCCTCAGTGGAAGAAAGTGAATGCATTTTTAAATTACGACTGTAATTATAGTTGGCTTGAAGAGTATATTGGTGAATTTAATGTACATTTTCAAAATGTCTAGAAATCATGGCATGATGATTTTAGAGAATTTAAGATCATGAAAAGTCAGGATTTCTGAGAACAAATTTTTGCTAGATAAACTTCTTTTTGGATTGGGTTAATAAAGAGACATAAGGGGAGTAGTGTCTATGAACATAATTAGAGCACAAAATTGTTTGTATCACAGTGGGCAAGGACTTTTGCTTACTCCAAAGATGAAACCAGATTTACCTTTCTACCTGAAGTAAATCAAAAAATATGTATCAAACAGTGGCTTTCAAACGCTGCACAGGAGACACTGAAGGACAAGGGGCTCCGAGAACTGGGAAGCAACTAGAACGATCCCTGCGATTGCACCGATTGACTTTCTGAGTAGTTTCCAGGTCTTAACACAGGGTGAGGTACTTGACACAGCCTAGTCTGCTGCCCAAGGAGGAGGGGCTGTGAGTGTGGAGAAAGTAAGACAGCTGGAGGGTGCAGGACAGGACCGGGGAAGAGAGAGCTGCACAAAAAGAAGAACACACGGGACCCCGTGAGTATTACACCACTGAGCGTGTGCCGAGGTGAGGAAAGAGTCACCTGAGAACAGAGCTGGGAACAATTTCTGTCACTCACATAAGGTCAAGAACAAACCCTATGGCCAGCAAGTGCCTGGAAGCAAATCTTAATTCATGAGGCACTGAGTAGAATACTCTGACAGGCTTTGGATCTGCACAGTATCATATAAGCAAGACCTGAAAGGATCAAACTATTTCCAAGAAAGCCAAGTATCTTGAGCAACACTCTGCATCCAACAAGGCAAAATACAGTGTCTAGTATCCAGCCAAAGGTTCAAATGTATGCAAAGAGGCAGAAAATTATAACCTATAATGAGGCATAATAGAAACTTAGAGTGGTTGTTTTAACTATTCTGTGAACATTGTGTTATTAAATGGTTATATGTACCATATATTCAGAAAGTTATGTAGTAATGTAGACATAAAACTTAAGTCAGATTTTGAAATCAAACTACGATGTCTGAGTTTAAAGAATATACCAGATGAGATTAATAGCACATTAGGCATTACGGAAGGAAAAATTAGTGAACTTAATGACATGACATTAGAAAATATCCAAAAAAGAAACAATTTTTAAAAATCTAGTAGGAATTAAAAGAACATCAGTGAGTTGTATGACAATTTAAATAGCCTTATAATATTTGAAATTGGAGTCTCTGAAGGAGAAGACAGAGAGGGTGGGCACAGTATGCATTTGAAGAAGGAATGGCCAGGGCTAGGGACATGGCCCCGTGGTAGGGTACCTGCCTAGCACGTGCGAGGGCCTGAGCGTGGGCCCCAGTACTAGAGGAGACAAAAAGGCCAAACGTGATACACTCAGTCTGTGCACACAGATTCAGAAACCTTAGAATCCAAGCAGGAGAAATGTGAAGAAAACTTCATCAGGGCACATTGTAAGTAAGTTGTTCACAATCAGTGGTAAAGAGAAATGTTAGAAGCAATCAGAGAAAAACTATGTCAGGCACAAAAGGGAGCAAATGCAAGCGTGACAGCAGAGGAATGAACAGCTCGGGAACTTAAAACACTCTGTGATATATGAAAGTGAAGATCTTTATGCCTTGACAGTTCAGGAATTTGGTAAAAACAAAAATTTGCTACCTAGGATGGACTGAGAATGCTAAAGTATCAAGAATGTTTGTTTCATAAAACAACATTATAAAACAGCTCGTCAGATTACCAGTGAACTGCACAATAAAATAACTCAAAAAGTGCCAATACAAACTGCCTATGGATAAAAGAAAACCTTAGCGAGTATCTTAGTGAATATCCTTTGGCAAAAAGTACTGGAGAAAAGACAAACATTATCTGGATTGTTCACGTTCTTGGAAAATCACTATTCAGTTGTATGAGTTTATGTTTACTAAAAAAAATAGTAATCAAAAGACAAGACATCGGAAGAGATGTGACTAGATAATGAATTATGGAAACAAAACTTGAACAGCTCAGGTTGTTTCCAAGTAAGCCAGCCACAGCCCTGAGCAAAGCTCGAGAGTTTGGGCCTATTTTCTATTATGAGAAAATGTACAGACTTAGGCCACATCGTCTGTTCTGTCAAAAAGAATAATATCTCCACATAAGAAAGCAAAATTGATAAAACAGTACAGAAGGAAAAGATTATAAAATAATGACAGTATTTTCATTGGAAATAGAACTAGTATTTCTCAAGAGCACAGACAAAATTCTGTCGCGTCAAATTTAACATTAAATAGATAATACATCATGACAAAATAAGCGCAGGGTTGATTTACATTTGAAAATCAATAAAATAACTTTAAAAACCCATGAGACTGTTTCACTAAACACAGAAAGTCTTTTGAAAAAAATCCTACATCTGTTTCTGGTCAAAATTTTCAGCAAACAGAAGAGGAGAAAATTCCTCAGCCTAATAAAGAACACTTACAAAAAACTTGCAGCCAGCATTGTACTAAAGAACTAAATCCATTCTGAAATCTCCAAAAGATCTGGCAAGAGAGAAGGATGTCTACTGTCTTCTCTTCTGTTTAGCCTTTTACCGGAAATTTCTAGTCAGTACAGTCAGACAAGAAAAAATGAAAAGACACCCAGACCTGAAGGGAAAAAGTAAAACTTTTTTCAGCGCATATGATAATCTATATAAAAAATTCAATGGAATTTATCAGAAAGTTGTCAGAATTAGTAAGTGAATTGAGCAAGTTTGCCTGTATGATCTATTAGTTGATCTATTAGTTAGCTGTATCCAAACAAGTAACAATCAGAAGTTCAAACCAAGAAAGAATACTATTTACAGTAGCATAAGGGTAGAGGTATTTAAAGATCAATCTTGACAAGACGTGAAAGACTTTTGCACTGAGAACTAGTCAGTGCTGAGAGAAAGAAGACATAAGCATGTATTTATGGTTTTAAGGAGATGATGTTGTTAATTCTCTCCAAATTAATTATAGGTGCTTTTCAGTTCCAATAAAAATGCCACCAGTTTTTTTGCCCTTTTGGGGGGGGGTAGAAATTGACAAGCTGTTTCTAAATTTCCTATAGAAAAGCAAAAGATCTAGAATTCCAAAGATAGATTTGAAAACGTACAAAGTTGACAGCCTAATACCACCAGATTTCAAGCCTAAATTACTGTACATCTGTGATAATCACAAGTGTGTGATGCCGATAGACTCACTGACACATCCATGGAGCAGAGTAGAGGTCACAGTTGGCAGCTGGGGACCCCATACACCATGGGCAGCTTTTTGCTAAAGGAACAAAGGCAATAGCATGAGGAAGAATAGATTTGACGGTGAAAGGTATAGGACAATTAGATTTCTTTTATTTGTATACAAATCTAAAATGAGCGAGAAAATAAAGCCTATAATAATACAATGTTTAGACAGAAATATGAGAAGATCCTTGTGACCTTGGCCTAGGCAGTGGTTTTTTACATACAACACCAAAAACAAAATCCATAAAAACCAACTTACGAATTCATCTCAAAATTAAAATTGTCTGCTCTTAGAAAGCCATTAAGAGAATGGAAAGATAGGCTACATACTGGAATAAAATCTTTGCATATCATTATCTGATAAAGGACCCAAGAATACATAAAGAATTTTAAACCCTTAACTACAAGATAACATGAAATTCAATCAAAAGCCGGCTGAAAAATGTAAATTGACATTGCACCAAGGAAAATATAAAAATAGCAGTTCAGTATATGAAAATGTGTTCACCCTTTGCCTCCATCTTCACATGGCCTTCTTCAGTGTGTGTCTCTTGGTCCAAATCGAGCTTTCCACTCTCTCAAGCACTTCAGTTGTTGCTTTTAATGATGACATTAGGATGCGCCTTACTTGTTTTTATATATACACACTACATATTTAGCAGAGTGGCAGCATGTTACCTTAGAACATACCTTGGACACAAGGCAGACCTGGAGCTTACCTTTTGACCTCCATATGGTAAACAGCATGCACGGTTTATTGCGTGTCTAACCCAATCTGTTAGTTCTATCTTCTCTGTGTCCAGCCTGGTAAATCAATCAGTGAAGCAGGTCTTAAGGTCTAGGGTCAAGGAGTGAGACGGCCCCAGTACTCTGCTCCAGCTGTACCAGTCTTAAAGTCAGTGTGCAGCCCTCAGATACCTCAGCGCCTCCTGTTCTTACCTTCAACTCTAGCAGTCATCAGAAGATACTACACTTACACTGACCAAACTAGTTTTTGCAAAGGCTGAGAGTTAGACCCAGATTTCCTGACTCTGTCCTGTTGAGAGGTGTTTGTTTCTTGTTTTCAAATGTGCTGGAATGGAATCCAGAGCTTCGCACACAATATGCAAGTGTTTTACCACTGAGCTACATTCCCAGCCCTAGACTCTATATTATGTTCGCTTTTTAAAATTTATTTTATTGGTACATTTTACACATAACATTACGATCACAATCAGTATTGAGAATTTGTACCAGTATATGACACATCTTAATTCTCATTTTTTCCCATTCCCCTGCCCTCCCTACAAGCCTCCGCCCCTGTATACATAAGCTTTGTTTCCTTTTTTTAACCATCAAATTTTTTCTTTCCCTTCTTTATTTATGTTCACTTGGTGATACCTTAGTAGCTTTCAGATTGTAATTTGCCAGACATTATAGGTAAAAATCATTGTTTGTTGACTCATTTTAATTTCCAAATCACTGCTATGGCTGTAGTCCTTATCTTTGTGTACACGGTCCTCTTACCTATTAAGAATAATTATTAAACCTCCTGTGACTTCAGATGTTTCTAAAACTTAATAGTTTGTTAAACCAAGAATTGTACATATTACAACTACTGACATTAGGAGGGATGGTGTATGAATTCCCTCTCTGTATCCCAATGATATATTTCACTTATTTCCCTCAGTGTTTATTAATGTTCTCAGAATATGTTTGATACTCTGTGTGATTTTTTTAAGACATGTTTTTGAAAAATTATGTAGTGGTTGGTTTTTTGCCATCTGACAGCATTATTGTTTTGCCTTCTACATAAATTGTATCTTTAAAAACTTTTATTTCAGGAGGTCTAGACACGCTTCTTACTGGGTCTCCTTGTACTGTAGTCTGGACCACTCTGGTTTTGGGTTTTAGATCATTTGAATGACTAAGGTTTATTCCTGTGATGTGTTTTCCATCAGAGCTGCTCAAAGTAGATTGTTGCTTTTTTCTGCTGACATCACTGAGCTCATTTAATCTTCTTGTTGAATTCTAATTCAAGCTCATTTCTCTGTTATTTTCAGATACTTGTATCTGCTGTTCTCTGGTGATGACCTTTTACCTTTAGACCACTGGGTGTTCAACACAGAGGCTCACCCTCTGCCTGTATTACACTTAGCCAACACCACACTTTCAGGTACTGCTGTTCGATGAAAGCAGCTCCGGAAGGACCATTCTTACCTGTGTTTTGTTTACATGGACCACTACAGAAACAAGTATGGAGAGGCATCTTTTGAAAACCTGGACCTCTAAGTCAACATGACAGGGTGAAACTCTTCCCTGCAAGACTTTCAACATGTAGATATACCAACTTTGAAATTATTCCATTTTATATCTGACCAAAACACCTTCTGGTACATATAGGACAGAGACCTGATTTCCTTTGATTCCTAACGAGGCGGTCACCTGAGAAACAATGCCCATTACTTCTGTATTGTCAGAGCAAGCCAAGAGCATAGAACGCCTTGCAGGAGGGAGAGACGGCCTGTGGAACCAACTACATATTTGTTTCCTCCCACAGTGGAGCAGCTTTCAAATCAAATATTTACATATTGTTTATCCCTTTTTTCTCCATTTTAATAATGGAATAAACTAAGATAAACAAGAACTAAAGAACAGTGTTAACTACATCGGTCACAAGAGGACTCAAAAAAGAAACAGAAGAACTGAACTTTGTATGAATTTCCATGTTCCCCATTGGATGATTAGACTGGCAAACATTTCAATCCCAATCTATCTCATTGAGATTTCTTAAATTTAACTCACTGGAGGCATGATCTCATAAAGAGTACTCCTCAAGCCTGTCTCTCCACCTGGAAGCACTGAAATTGCTGTTACCCTCACCAGTGCTTAGGAGTCTGGGTTTGGGGTTTTGTGCATGTAGTTCAGTCTGGTGTAGGTAGCATGACACAAAGTGGGGAAAATGCCATTTTGTTGCCTTGAAACTTGTTCTTTCTTAGTGAAATTCTTAGTTTTGTTGGTAAGAGATTATTTTTTTCATACCAACAAGTTTACCAAATAAATTTTATCCATTTTAATTTCATTAAAAAGTTAAGAGACACTCAACTTACAGCGTTGTGGCTTGACAAAATTCACTACTCTTTTATGCAGCTTTGAATTTGCCTTGATAAGTTGAATTATTTTCACAATTTATTAAAGCAAAAACAAAATACAGTGAAATTTCCTTAAACATTCTATCTGGAATGGATTCACAAGTATATTTTTTTGTTTGTGCAAAAATATTTATAGAAATGCAAAGAATTAATCAGAATAGCTTCAACATAATTTTCAGTGATAACTGTGTAATTTATTACACTAAAAATGGAGTTTATGAAAGGACTTTCTCTTACCCTCCACAGATTTTGCATTGATACTGCTTTTTAAAGATATTACTATTTATCATTTTAGGAGAACTTAAATTTTTATCGAGCTACAATATAAATACTAAAACTTATAAATTTTCCGTTCCTTGAATTTCTGTGGCAGTTCAGAAACTTTCATGTTTCAATTAATATAGGCCTCTTCCATTGATCCTAATAAGAACTGGAAGCAGCATTGTTTAACATTCACTCTAATTTTGAATATTTCATGAAACAAATTTGTACAAGAAGCTCACTTTGGAATCCTAAAGGCTTATTTCTTCATGTGGTAGTTTTTCTTTTTAATTCTCTTACCAGCATGTTGTAGATTTAAATTGGGAAAGAATTTTAAGAAATTAAACATTTTCTGGGAAAATTGGTCATCTTACTCCACCACCCATCACACATCGCAGCTTACCTGACCACCCCAGCACTGCTGAGTGGACCCCGAAAATAAGGGTAGTAAGCTAGTTGTAGTAAATCTTTAAGAGGGTTAAAGTTTAGCACTTGTTTTGAACTTGTAAGGTCTTTTGCTACTGGAAAATTTAAAATTTTGAGAACAGAGTATGACTGTCACTTCAGGAGAGAAAGGGGAAAGGATTTGGTTCTCAGAAAAAGGCTTCCTTCTATGAATAGCACACGTCCACTCATGGATCACTGAAGAAAGATCAGTGAAAAACTTGAGTTGCCAGATAACCCAGACCAGCCGTGAAGGTGGCGACACATTCTTTCTCACGTTGCTTAGAAAAGTACAGAGTACAGGCAGCATCTTGGCCCCTCAGATAGCCACCCCCGCAGTGTGCCCTGTGCCACTGGATCACGGGGCCTTACGAAAGGGCAGGAAGCGTGAAAGCGGGCCCAGTTCTGCTACAAAGACCTGAGAGGGTCTGTGGAAGGGTCTTCTTCTTTCTTCTGGGTGATGCTAAGACTAGAGCTTGTAACAAGGCTTTTTTTCTCTGAATACCAAAGGCAGTGAAAGTCAAATACAAATAAGTTGTTGCCATTGTCATGTTTTATTTTTGTTATAAGTTGTTAAAATAACCACATCCAAAACCGCTCATCACCCTTGCTTTGTGTCGTTTCAAAAAGTATCTTTTTTTCTGTCCTTCACAGCCCTTTGCACTTTTAGATCTTATCACTCAGGTTCACTATTTGTTGAATTTATTAAAAGACCCTCTGTGGAAAAAGCCCAGAAGTACTCTTTTCTAGGTTCCTCCTTGAAGACCTACGCGTCACCTTGTGCCCGTGGCACAGTTATGCAGAAGAGATTAATCAGTTGATGCATAAAAAAAAATGTCGCACATCGCACTATCTTGTACATTTGTCTTTATTTTAGAGTGAATTTTTTTGGTTCAAGCCATTTTTTCTTAATCAGAATGAAATTCAATCAGTGTGAAGTTGTTAAAACCAAGCGAATGGGCCTGTAACCCAAAAGCAATTCCAGTGCAGAGAAATACGCTGTCAGTCAGAGGGTTTATCCTTTTTAGTAGCTTGACATCTTAACTTCTCCCTAACACCAACCTATTCCCGTCTTTGAGCAGTTGTTTATGTAGAGAAGGAAAACCTGATGCTGAAGAAGGGCACTTTTTGTGCAATGTTAACATTGATTTTTCTGTTACATCATCTAGGGAAACCCAGGGCTTTACTTGGTAGATAGATGTTAACCGCGCAGCTTGACATGTTGATCATCAGCCTCTCACACTCTCCACTGCACCTTGCCAGTCTTTGCCACACTCCAGATTTGTTCGTGGAAGATTGTGCTTGCCATTCTTACAATACAACGTAGTTTCTCCTTAAGCCTGAATTTCTTCAAGTGTGGGCACGAGTAAATGAGTGAATGAGTGAACACACAGAGCACCAAGTAAGTGCCAGGCTTTCTGCCTGGCACCTTCCAGCATTGAATATTTCATGTGATTCCAGTTGCATTTTCTGTATGAGAATAATTCGTATCATTATAAATGTTTTCCAGTGTGAATCATATTAGAAAATCCTTAATTTTATATTTCATTTAAATTAATGAGAAAAAAGTTTATAATATATTTTGAACAAAGTGTTACTATATAATACTAACAACTATAATTGTAGCTAATAACTAAAGTCTCTTGGAAAAGATCAAAGAAATGTTTGATTCTGATGCAACTTTGACGAAAATCTTTACTTTAGAAATAAAAACATTCTTATTTTGGTATATCACTTTATGTATAATTGAAACCAATATTTTATAGAAAGGCTGGTTATTTTATACTCAAAGCTTTTGTCAGTTCATGGGTGAAGTCTGCAAGTAGAAATTGCTTTGCTTTGGTATGCTTCTTACTAATGGTAGTACCCATATTTCTTAAATATAAAGAAAAATGTAAACTATTTCTTAGTTTCTGGTAATTTCTCTAGGTTTTATTAGCCTCCGATTGGCTCACTCCTGTCTTACCCACTCTCTATAGCTATATATACAAGTACAGTGTATACAGACTTACAGCCCTGTCAGTTCATACATACAGTTAATAATTGGTTTTGAGTCACACAGATTATATGCAAAGTATTTAACCACATGTGATATGGAGATATCTTAATCCACTTTTTTTTCCCCCAAGAACATAGATAAAGATGGTTTTCTGTTATATTAGCTCATGTGGATCATAATGGGAGATATTCTTTTTGATCTATATCCAATCAGCAAGCTTTTCTGTAAAGCGCCAGACAATAAATATTTTTAGATTATATGAGCCATACAGTTTCTCTGATTACTCAGTTCTGCTGTTGAAGTATGAAAGCAGCTGTAGACAACATGTAAATGAATGCATATAGCTGTGTTCCGGTAAGAATTTATTTACCAAAACAGATGATGGAGGCTGGAGATAACCCACAGGTCATAATTGCTGACATGATTCCACATTTAATTTGTGTAAGACCCTCTAACCTTTGGTCTGCATCTTTTTTGTGTGTCTTAATCAACCTTTTATTGTTAAAGCAAAAAAGTGTATATGTTAAGTTGTGCATATTAATGTTACATAAAGCTGTGTTTTATTGTCCAGAAAGTACATGTATCCCTGTGGACTCTGTTCAGGTGTCAGAATAAATAGTATGACTGTCGTGAAAGGGACAGAATTGAGTGGATAGCTATCAGACATTATCTTCAGCTTGTTATTTAATGCCATAATCCTAGATTTTCTGTGTACAAAAGGTCTTGCATCAAATACTATTTTGTCTCCAAATCTGCCTGCTTGCTGACCCTCAGGTCGGGACTCCGGTCGCTAGATCTGCCCAGGTGTCCAGTGTGGTGCCCTGTGAGCCCTAAGACAAAAATGTCATAGAATCCCTCATCTTGATACTGTTGCAAACAGTCTTGTGGAGCAAATACTAGGTGACAGAACATGTGTTGGATGCTTCATTTGACAGCCACCATTACAGTGCTGGAGTCATAGCCCCTGTTAGCTCTGTAGCCTGATTCTGAGGAGCTCAGAGAAGATGCTTCTGAAAGGAAAACCGCTTCCTCCTTCCTTGCCTAGCTCTCCACAGACCTTTACAAGTCCAGAACATTATTTCACAATGTAGATGCGCGTCAGTTTCACTTAAAGCGCCACGGGCTCAGCGTTATACTTCTGTTTAACAACTAAATCCATTTCAAACTTGATTTGAGCCCAGCATTTGCAGGATTCAGAGTAGTTCACAAAATTATACAGCATCATATTAGCTAGCATATACTTTCCAGTGCAGCAATGATTCTTACAGGTACAGTAATAGATTTTTCACTAAGAACTTCATCAAGTGCTTTATTGTGTTTTGGAAATTCTAATGGGAGGAGGCTTGTAATTCAGAGCGACAGAGCCAGAGATAGCCTGTCTCTTCCAAGTTACAAAGGAGCTGCCTAAGTTGGCCGTCTTAGGCTGCTTTATCTGAGTGCATGTAAGTCTCTCAAATACACCAACATTAGTTACACCACAGGTTTTTCAGCTGTTGCAAATCTTTTGAAGCTATTCAGATGCTACAGAACTCTACAGACTGCACACCAGAAAACTTCATGGAGATAAGGTCAGCTCTGTGCTGGGCAAATTATATTTTTTAGAAAGTTGGACATTAATTTTTGCTCGATTAATAAAGCACCCCATTGTAATGATTGGATCGAGAAGTTGAAATGTCGTTCTTTATTCTCATTGGTCTTAAAATCTTTCCCGAAACGACTAAATGGAGTAAATATAAGCACCTGCATTGGAACTCCTCGCTGGCTGCTCCTGCACTGGTTTCCAGTCATGTCCTCCATAATGTGATTTTTACAGATCAAAGGTAATATTGTATATTAAAGATCAAATAAAGATGTTCTTTAAGTGAAAAGCCTTTGTGCATCTCTCATTTTTACCCCCTGGTGACAACTCGGTGTCTTCCTTGTACAGAGCAACAACTTCGGCACTTGCTGAAACTGAGGGTCTTCAGTCTTCCCTTCAGTCCGGCCTGTCTTCACCTCCGTGATGTTACGGAGAGGTTAAGGTGCGCTCACTGAGAGGGCCCTGAAACCGTGGTGTAGACTCGCCTCCAAGATGATCCGGGGGAGACACCGTTGCGCCGCTGGGCTTCAGTCTGTCTCGTTGACGTCAGACCTGAGCCTCCCACAGGGATGACAGGCTCGAGGGACCCAAGAAACAGATCAGCTCAGCTGCAGGTAGTGGGTCAGTTCGTCAGTGTTGTACAGGCTCGGACTCTTCAGAGCCCTGACCCCTCGAGGCATCGTAGGGTAGCGGCAAAACCTTAGGAAGTGACTAATTCACACCCTTGAGGCCTGATTCTGGTACCGTAAATTTCAGCGTGATCAAGATTTCCAAAGCAGGACCAGGAAAGATTATAAAAATAAAGAGCTCTGAGTATGATTTGATGGAATCTGGGCCACTTTCTGCGAAGTACCCGAGATTCACGTCACCCCGCCGGGCTGCAGAGCAGCGGTCCACACGCTGGTCACCGTCACGTTCAGGGTATAGCCAGCTGATGATGTGCATCACGCTCACTCACGTGTTGGTTGACCTGATACAAATTTCTTACCACTTTTAACGGGAATATATATACAAAACGGCACGGCATTGGTGGTACGGTGTTGGTCATAGCTGCCTCCCAATCACACGAAACGTCAGCATTAATAATTACATCAATTACTTTGTGCAGCCTTTGCCACCTTCCCCAAAACCTTTTCAATATTCTGAACAGGAATTCTAACTATTAGGCAATAAGTGACTTGTTCCCTTTTTCCTCCAAACTGGTCAGCTCTAACCCACTCTCTGAGACAAACTTTTTAACCCCATCAAGCTGCAATTTTACCAGAAAAATGGAGAAAGTAGGAGTTTTTTGAAAATTAAATGAGAAAAATCTTTACATGGCCTAAATTAAGCTCCTAAGTTTAGTTTAACTGTGAAGAATGGTCAGAGTACAGTATATGGGAAATGTTAGGATGTGCTGTGTGCGTGTATCAACTCCATGCAAGTGCTACCTATATGCTAATCAATTTTTAAAAATTATTACAGGTAGGGGCCGGAGATTTAGCTCCATGGTTCTGGCACCTGCCTCGCAAGCGCAAGGCCCTGAGTTCGATCCCGGTAACCACATACAATGCTGGGCGTGGAGACTCAACGCCCACCAGCCATCAATACCACATACTACAGTGCCGGGCGTGGTGGCTCACGCCTGTCATCCCAGCACTCGGGAGGCAGAGGCAGGAGGATTGCTGAGTTCCAGGCTTGCCTGGGCTCCATAGTGAGCTCAGGGCCAGCCTGAACTACAAAGCGAGACCCTGTCTCAAAAAAAAAAAAATATTACAGGTAAAAACACATTACCAATATCTCTTGAAATACCACCTCCCTCGCTTCGTCACACCTACCCATAATTCTTGTTGCTTTCTGAAGTAGTTCTGGAAGTTCTCTTTCATTCGAATGTCTTTGTGAGGTGTGAGCAAAAATGCAAAGAATCTGGTGCGGAGAGCTATCCGGCGGGAATGAAGGTGTTAAGAACGCGATGCTGTGTCTTCAGCCACCTTAGTCACTGCATGTGGCACTACGGAAGGTCTAGTTCTTCTTCAGAGTCAAAATGGCCACGAAAGGTATGTGTTTTATGTTGATTGAGATGGCTGTAACAGCACAACTACCAACCCTCTCAAGCACAGATAATGCTCTGTATTTTTCTAGGGTGCATCATCTTCATGAGCAACAGGTTGGAGTAAGAATTCTTAAAGGAATTGGGAAAAAGAAGTAAGGGAAGAACAGAAGAGGTAAGAGCCAAGAAAATGATGTAATTCTACCAAGTGGTTTTAGATAAAGGGAAACTGAAAGCCAAAAGCAGCTAAGATGAGGCCATTACATGTAAGATGTGCTTTCAGTTTTATCATTCATGGCCCTGTGAAAATATGTAGAATTATTCTTATTTTCAAAAGTTTAGTGACATACAAATAAATTGGTAACTTGAATCAAGAGGGAGGGCAGGGGAATGGGAAAAAATAAGATATATCATGTACAGGTATGAATTCTCAATGACAAATGTGATCCTAAGTTATACCTAAAATATACCAATAAACTCAATTTTTAAAATTTAGATTAACAAAGGCAAAGTTAAAAATTAATAGTGCTTATTTTTGCATGGTGAGGATATAAGAAAGTGTTTTCCTATTTCTATGTCTAACTTTGAAAAATAGCTTTATTGAAGTATAATTTATATGAAACTCCCATTTAAGGAAATGATTTAGTGAGTTCTGGTAAATTTATGAAGTGGTAGCAGCTGCTGTACCATCCCCAAAGATCCTGCGTGTCCATCTGCAGGTTGTCTTATTCTGTCCTGGCCCTGAGCACCCACTGGTTCGTTCTCTGTCTTTGTGGATTTTCTTTTTTCTGGGTATTTTGTATTAACAGAGTCAAACACTATACAGTCTTTAACAACTGGCATCTTTAGTTTAGCTTAGTTTTTAAAGTTATCCCTGCTTGAAATAAATGTCACACAGCTCGTTACTCTTTACTGTTGAAGATAGTTCCTTGTATAATATGCTGTATTTGTTTATCCACTCACACTGGTTGATATTTGGACTGCTCCACTTTTTAGCTTGTGGCCAGTGGTATTATTGGTATCTACATGAAGTCTCTGTGTGGATCTGTGTTTTTATTTATTTGGGTATGTGTATGTCTAGAAGTAGAATTGCTGAGTCATATGATAAAGTTATATATATATATACACACACATATATATATATGTGTATAGATGTATATATATATATATATTTAAACTTACCTCACTGTCTTTCAGAATGATTGCTTTTATATTCCCACAGACAACGTATGGGGTGGGTACCAGTTTCTCCTCGTCCCCACAAACATGTGTTACTACCTTTTATGGTCTGTTTTTATTATAGTCATTCTGATAGGTGTAAAGTTACACCTCGTTGTTTTAATTTCTGTTTGGGTAAAGTTTAAAACTGAACTATACTATTTTTTTATAAAATGGAGTACTATTCTGCCATAAAGAATGACAAGATTGATTCATTTATGTGCAAATGGATGCACCTGGAGGACACACTAAGGAGTGAAATCAATAGAGCACAGATAGGCAAATACCAGATCTTCTCCTTGATATGAGCATCGATAGATGCAAATGAGCTCTAGTAGTATGACAATCTTTTTAGAATGGGAAATTTCCAAAGGAAGTTTGGTGTGGGGATGTAATGAGGGGAAGGAATAAATATGATTCTGAAAGAAAATAAATGAGCATGTATATAGGGGGTGGGGAGGTGTGGGTGGGGATATGGGTAAAAATGAGAATTGACTGTGTCATATATTGGTACAAATTCCCCAATGTTATGTGTGATTGTGAGATGTATACAAATTGTACCAATAAAGAATGCAATTAAAAAAACTGAACTATACTATTAGCCCTGCATATGTTTGATAGATTGGCTATTCAAATATTTTGTCTATTTTCAACTCCTCGAGTTGTAAGATGTGTGTGTTATGTGTGTGTATACATTTTATTTCCCCCGAGATGGTGATTTGTCTTCAATTTTTAATGGTGTATTTTGAAGTACAGAAAAGATTTTAACTTTGGTGAGGTATTTTATTTATGTTTTATAGACTGCTTTCTTGCCTGATGCAAGGCTAATAAGCATTTAGAATTGTTATCTCCCAAATGTTTTATAGACTTAGCTCTTGCATTGAGGTTTGTGATCCATTTTGAGTTCCTTTTTCATATCTCAGGATCTAATGACTTTTTTGCTGATATTCAGCTATCCTATTACTATTTATTGAAGAGATTGTCCATATTAAATTGCACAGGTACCTTTGAAACATCAGTTGTTAATACAAGGTTTTATTTCTGGACCCTTAATTCAGCTCCGTTGGTGTTTAGTCTCGTGCTATTTAGTAACTGTAGTTGTTCTCAGCCAAGGAGTGATCTGGCCCTTCCCCCTACATGGACATTCGGCTACACCTAGAGACAGTTTCAGTGTCAGGCCTGGAGGTAGACAGAATGGCCACCAACATGTAATGAACGGGCTTAAATTAAGGCCTCTATGACCTTTTTAAAAAATACAGGCCACTTTTTACTTCTTGGGTGTCATAATATTTTTTAAACTGGAACTTGTAGAAAACATTGTTTTAATGACTTTGGATTCTGATCTGATCTCTCCACCCAGGGAGATGGTGCTTGTTGCTGGGCTGTGTATTTACTGAGTGACTTTCCCGAACCAATTCTGTGGAGACTGCCTTCCCCCATAGTGTGCCACCGTTGATGTTGTGCTGAGTTTCGTATTTTTAAATCCTGTTTTTATTTTTTTAAGCCTGGCTTCCTAGGAGTCAGCCTGAGTCAGAAGTTAGCGGTTAGCCAATGATTTGCCAGAAACTGCACTCAAGTATCCTCACCTAGCAGGGGCTGCTACCCTTTGCCCGTGATCTCTGTGAGGGTGGGAGAGCACATTCAGAATTTAGTTACGAGTCTTGCGAGCTCTTATCTTACACCAGCTCCTCCACTGGGGTTTCTGCCGGTGTCCAAGGCCTCGTGCTCTCAGTTGGTAATATATGGAGGTAACTGGGATTTCTCTTCTCTCTTGAATGTGTGCTCAGCCTTGCTCTTATGTGTAAGAAATAGACAAAGTGATCTATCTTGAAGGCAAACTCTGACTCAGGCTGGTTGCCTGCAGTCTTGACTGAAGTCGGGTATCTGAAAGAGCGACTGAACAAAGCGGGAAGGTGTAGTCAGCGAAGTATGGCTTCCCTGGGCTCACTCTGATCGCAAAAGGACTGGAAGTCAACGAAATCACCCACCTCTTAGCTTAATCATTTGCCTTTAAACCCACAAAATGTTTGTAGAGGGAATAAGCCAAGATGTAGGAGGCAGCTGGGGAGACGGTACCCCCGTGGTACTCAGCCAGTGAGGTATGGAGGAAGGGACTTGCGTGCTCACTGTGTCTAGCTTGGGGGCGGAGCCTGCCTGAGAAATGAAGGCCCCTTTTTCCTGCACTGCCCCAGCCATCCGTCTGATCTGTCCGCTGCTCGCTACCAGAGGTGAGGACTTCATTTCATGTTGTGTGCAGCCTTCTAAGACAGCAGGAGTAGGTGGCAAGACCAGTGTTGTCTCATTCTGCTGACCTCTCTCCCTGCTACACTTCTGCCTTGCCTGCCCATTTATGACTTGCCTCAGCCAGAATCAGTGAGCCAGCCGTATTGACCTTTCCTATTCTTTTGCCATTAAAATTGCATCTGTTTCTTTTTTGTTTGGACGGTTGGAAGGCCGTGGTGGTGGTGATGTTGGAGATGTTCTGCCACTGACTGAGCCCCGTGCCCAGCTTTCGTATGTTGCCGACAACCCCTCGGGGTGTGGAGCTTTCTTGCACTCTGCTTCACCGCTGGCCCCGCCCGGGTGGAATCGCCGTGCTGCTAGAGCTGGGAGGGGCGGGAAATGTTCCCAGAGGCTATTGTTCCTCCACAAATGCAGTACTGCTAAGTGCAGTTTAGCTGCCTTTAGTCAGTTTCTGGAATCCTGAAATACTTTTTTTTAAATTGGTTTTTTTTTAAAATTGAATTCTTTATTGGTACAATTTATATACATCTCAAAATCACATATAACATTGGGAAATTTGTACCAGTATATGCCACAAGTTAATTCTCATTTTTACCCATATCCCTACCCACTCCCCCCTCCTCCCCCCTTATACATGCTCTTTTATTTTCTTTCTGTATCATATTTATTCCTTCCCCTCATCCCATTCCCAC
>PVIC010036635.1:0-18481 GCA_004025085.1 Thryonomys swinderianus
AAAGAAAGAAAGAAAGAAAGAAAGAAAGAAAGAAAGAAAGAAAGAAAGAAAGAAAGAAAGAAAGAAAGAAAGAAAGAAAGGAGGCATTGTTGTATATGAAATCTTTAAATCAGATTCCAAGTCTTTAGATTCATCAAAGGATGGAAGGAATTTCTTTAGATTAGAGAGCCAACAATAAATCTGAGAGACATTTGTGTGCTTGCTGGCCATTCTGAACAGGTAGAAAGAAAACCATATTTTCACATTTGGGCTCTTTCACTAAAACTGTTTATGAATATGTAAGACACATTTTCTTTCAACAAGAAACAATTCAAAAATTGCTCTATACCCTCTGTGCCCATACCATTGACACAAGGTCCAGAACAAAAGATATAAAATAATGAATGATGTCATTGCTAGCAGTGAAATGAGAAAACAAAACATTACAGCAAAAACAAGAGTTTCACATCATAATGATAGTTTCATTAACAAAAATAACCAACCACAGACCACCAGAATGATAAAAAGTATGGGTTATTACCCTAACATTTGGATTTAAATTTCTGACAATCAAAATCATGCCACATACTAACACTGGCTGATATTTATATATTTCTTTGTAGTACTGAAATTTTCATATACTGTACTTTTTTCAGGGTAAAATATTTTTTCTAATACAGCACCTGTGATACCCTAGTGTATTCCAATATATAGGATACTTTATTTACATTTAATAAAATCATATTTATCTTGTATTTCAGATTGCTTTTAATATTTGATGAAACATTCAATATTTTCATTTCCAAATTTTTTTCTGTAAAATAGGACGCATCTTTCATAGATCTTATTGAAAAGCAATGATACTGGTTTAATTCCAGCACTGGGGGGTTGAAGAAGGAGGACTGCTACAAGTTTGAGTCCAAACTAGGCTACATAGTGAGTTCAGGCCAGCCTGAACCACATGGCAAGACCCTCTGTCAAAAAAACAAAGAAAGGCAATGATACTCAGTGTTTGATTCTTTGTGCTACAATTTCCTTATTTACATAACGGAGATGATATAGATCCCTACTGAATTCACTAGGCTGTTGGAAACATCAAAAAGGTTATTTATGCAAAAGTCATTTGAGATAAAGTATGCAAAATGCCCCTATATGGATACAAATCTTCTGAACAACCAGGGATTAAGTCAGGTCCCTTTGGGGAATAGAATATGGAACTTCCTCTACTGTCGCTAGGTGATAAGACCTGCAAGGTTTCTTGGCTAACAGCTGAGTAACCCTAGAGGAAAAAGACCTTTCTAAGGCTGGTAAGAAGTTGAATTTTCTCAGCAATGGAATTAGCTGCATTATTCACTTTGAATACATTGAATCTGAAGCTGGTCTTTGATTTTTACCTATTGCCTAAGAGTTTAACGAAGAGAAATGATCACACAGAGTGAGGCCTTAAGGGATAATCTTCTTGTCTGAGAACAAACAAAATTACCTCTCTTTGCTTAAGAAATTCCTTGGACTTAATAATATTATTAGAGTTTTCTTTCAGATGGTTTTTTTGCATAGAAATTTCTTGTGATTTAATGCTCCACAAATATAAACAATTTTGAGAAATGCCCTCAGATATATGCATCATCTTTTAATACTGTCAATTAGCTGAAATCTGAATGCCTCTCCTAAACACACTGTAAGTAAAGTAGTGTAAATATAATCATCTTGTCAAGCTTTTTAGTTTCCTACATATAAAAGAATCCTCAGTGTAGGAACCTACTTTTACTCAGACTGAGTAAAAAGGTCATAATAGAAAGGGTCATAATAGAAAATACAGAAGGAAAAAAAATATAGAAATAAGCAAAAGAAGGGGCTGGAAGGAAATACAAGTAAAATGGTAATAATCTTTTCCAAAGGGTGGTAGAATTATGATTGATCTCATCTTGATTTTGGCCACTGACCTCTATATATATTGATTTTAAAACAAAGGTGTGCGGAGCCAATTACATAACAAGAATCTCAAGAAGGCTAGACAAACATAACATACCAGTTAAAAGGTCCAAACACTGATCAGGTTGAAAGGCTCTCAAAACTTCCTTGTCTCTGTGAGCTTATCCTTTTGGAGCAACGTTAAATACATAACAAACAATAGGCTCATTTTTTTTTCAAAACAGAGATAAGTAAGATTTTAGAAAAAATTAAAGAAAGTCATATTCTCTTTTTGGGGCACCTAACTCAGCAAAACTTAACAAGGTTTTTTAATAGTCATGGAGCACCATTAAAAAAATCACACAAAAAGATCCAGTTGGCATAAAGGTGAGTGTCTCCTTGGTCACAAGATGTCTGGTTGGACTGCAACAAGACAATATATTCAGCGCATGTGGTTGGGCCCAACATGGACAATGACGTGTTTCTCATAGGCCCTTCTCATTGTTTTCTCAATTTGCTTCAGGAAAACCTGTGGGATTCGTCCACAAAGAGTGTGCACAGTTTCCAGAAACTTCAGCTGGAGAGGGTAATACATGGATTGAAAGAGATTGTCTTGAAAGGGAAACTGCATGATGATTAAAAAAAAGAGAGAGAGAGAGAAGAAAAAATTGTTTATTTTCCTCATTAAAATGGCATTTAAAATGCAAATCACTTTTATTAAGAAAGAACCCAAGGGCCTACTGAAATGCATGGGCACAGCTTTGCAGGAGTTAATGAAAGGATTTCCAAGGACCTACACTCAAATCTTCACTGAGCTGGGCAGCCCCACACAATCATATAAGTATTTAACCTCTCTGGACCTGAGTTTCTTTGAGCCTTAAAAAAAAGATAATGTATTTGAATCCTCATAGTTCTTAAAATCTGAAAATAATGCATATCTCTACAGTCAAGACAGTCTATACAGAGCATGTTCATTCTAAGTAGAAGCAAAACTCAGGCAGATATTCCCTTGACATGTTTGTTTTGTTTTGAGACAGAGTCTTGCTATGTACTTCAGGGTGGTCTTGAACTCAGTATGTAGCTCACAGTGGCCTCAAACTCATGAAGATCCTTCTGCAACAGCCTCCTGAGTGCTGGGATTACAGGCATGCACAACCAAGGTCAGCTTGCTGTCAAATGCCGCCCCCCCCCAGTAACATCCAACATTTGTAGTGCTTTCTGTTTTAATTCTGTTTTCCCATGGGATCTGTCCATGAGCTTTATTTTCCAAAATAATTTTTGAACTATTTAGTCAAGAGCACATGTTGAAACTTATCGCATCTTGGGGAAAGGCCAGAAGTACATCAAGTCAAAAGTTCATTTTTGGCAAAGACATTTTACAAAGAAAGACCAGAGACAAAAAAAGAGAAAACAATAGTTAAAAATCAGGACACTATAGCCTGACAGCAGAGTGCATGGATATCTGATTTCCTAGAATAAGTTTTAGAGTAAGCCTTTAAATTTCATCAGTTGTTTTAGGACATTTAACAGAAATGCAAATTTCTTCCCAGAGAAGACTATGGGGTGTAAGAAAGTTCTACACCAGACAGGATTGGGATACTTTTTCTTTTCTAGCACAATCTCCCATTGATAATCTTGAAGCCACACCTATGTCTCCAACCAATGAGCAAAATGGGTGGGAATTAATGGAGTTAATTTCTTTCTTTTCTCCTACCCACGGCCCACGACCAAGCCCTGCAAGGTGGTCTCAGACCACTGAGCCAGAACATCCCCTCTCTCTGTCTTCCCAGCCCATCTCCCACCAGCACTGCTGCAATCCATCTGGCAAACTGCCTCGGGCTTCCGTCTTGTACCCCTTCTGCCAAGTTATGAAGGGGATATTTTTAAGCATACATCAGAGCTTGTCGCTTCTTGCAGGAGCTTCCCATTGTGCTTGGAATGAGTCTAACTCTTGCCTTCCTTTGAAGGTTCAGGTGACCTGGAAACCTCCCCTCTTCTCTTCTTCCCTTTCCTAGCGACCCATCCCAGTCAGTGTGGTCTCCAGCCTATCCTTTGGACACAACAAAACTGTTCCTCCTCAAAAACTTCCCCCTAGTTATTTCTCCTGCTTCCACGACCTTCCTAGTTTCCCAGGGCTACCTCCAGCGGAGTTTTCAGAGGCCTGTGCTAATGGTCCTGGCTACAGGAACACAAATACTCTGGGCCGCCCCAGATGCTAGACCCTCCTCCTCTTCTTTTTTTTTTTTTTTGCTTTTTGAAACAGGGTCTCGCTTTGTAGTTCAGGCTGGCCCTGAGCTCACTATGGTGCCCAGGCAAGCTGCCACGAACTCAGCAATCCTCCTGTCTCTGCCTCCTGAGTGCTGGGATGACAGGCGTGAGCCACCACGTCCGGCATTGTGGTATGCGGTGTTGACTGTTGGTGGGCGTGTCTCCACACCCAGCATTATATGTGGTTACCGGGGATCGAACTCAGGACCTTGCGCTTGCGAGGCAGGCGCCAGAACCACTGAGCTAACCCTCCGGCCCCCTCCTCCTCTTCTTACTCCTTCTTTCACTCTCTGGTAGAATTTCATTTTTTGTTTGTTTGTTTGTTTGTTTGTTTGTTTGTTTGTTTGGAAGTATCATCTGGCCTCCTGTACCAGAATATCCATCATTTTTTGGAAAATGAAATAATTAGGAAGCAAACCTATCCAGGCCCACAGCCAGGCTCTGACTGCTACACCATGAAGCACAGGACTGTAAAATATGGGAGAAATATCTTTTGTGATGAATCTCTTTGTAGTCACACACATTTCAACTTTGGAATAGTAATTTTCCTGACTGAAAAATGTTTTTTAGACCCCACCGAGGAACACTGAGTGATTAGGCAGACTCACATAAAAAACAAAGCTATTTGACCCTCTTTCTGACCTCCCAGAAAACAAGATGAGTTGTAAATGAAGAACCACAATTGCTCAATTCCAAACTAGGGCTGACACATCACAAAACAAAGCAGTGTCTCAGAGACACACACAGCTGTTCCACGCTTACTCACCTTCCCCTTGTACACTTCAGTGGATTTCCCCTGGAGTCAGTGCTCTGACATGACTCAGTGCTTTAAGATCTAAACGTGAGACTAGAGCGCTGAGTACAGAGCAAATTTCCGATGCAGTTTAATCACTGAGCCTCAAAAACCAAACAGTGCAGGGCCGGAGGATTAGCTCAGTGTTCCGGCGTCTGCCTCGAAAGCACAAGGTCCTGAGTTCGATCCCCGGAAACCACATACAATGCTGGGCATGGAGACTCACGCCCACCAGCAATCAATACCACATACCACAGTGCCGGGTGTGGTGGCTCACGCCTGTAATCCCAGGCACTCGGGAGGCAGAGACAAGAGGATTGCTGAGTTTGAAGCTTGCCTAGGCTACATAGTGAGCTCAGAGCCAGCCCGAATTACAAAGCGAGACCCTGTCTCAAAAAAAAAAAAAAAAAAAAGTGCAAAATATAAGAGAAGAAGGAACTTTTAGTGTAGATGTGTGCTCTTCTCCTCCCTGCACAGCAGACAATGCTGGGATTTCCAGAGCTGGAATTCCCTGGGATTCTCCCTAGCACAACGCACACAAAAGTGTTAGTACACCAAGGCATTCACCCCACACCTCACTCCCACCAGAGCCTGTGAAACCCCAAGGGGTCCTAGATCCTTAAGAAAAAAGCCCGTAATGAAATCCATACTTTGTGTTAGGGGTTTGCGATGTTTTTCCCACAAAGGGAGTCAATCTAAGTACTTTAGACTTTGTGAACCCTACAGCCTCTATCATAATCATCTCTGCTATCACAGCACCAAAGCAGCCAGGAACGATACGAGAATATGTCCCACTCTGTCCAAAAAGGACTTTATTTATGAATGCTGAAATTTGTATTGTATTTTCCCTTGCCATAAAATACTATTCTTCTTTTAATTTTTTCCTGCTTATTTAAAAACGCAAAAACCATTCATGTCTATCCTTAGAATTATAATTTAAGAGTGATCACGGAAGCATGCCTGCTCTTGTTTTCCCTTAGCAATCTCAAGGGAAGGGGAAAGTCCAGTGTTTCCCAAGGTGTGGGAGGCAAAAGCTTCGGAGGTAGCACTTGTCCTGACTTTAGCTGGTAAACTCAAGTAAGGTTATTTCAAGTTTCCCACATGTGGCGAGAAGATGGTTCACATATATCTCTAACTCCTCCTTTCTACTTGCTGGTCAGTTTCTTCAAAGAGGTAAAGGTGGCCTTTAAGGGGTCTCATTCGATGTCAAAATTTTATATGGCATTCCTGGGGGATATATTCCCAGACTCCTAGTGGATGTCTGAAATCAGGGACAGTACTGAACCCTATGGATCAGAAACCCTAAGCTACTAAATGACTGAGGGGCAGGTATTACATATGATCATATTTCTGATCAAGGAATGGTTCACACCCCCAGGGAGGACAGAATGGGCGGCATGAGATTTTACCAAGCTACTCAGAGGAACACAAACTTAAAATCCATCACGTTTATTTCTGGAATTTTCCATGTAATATGTTGCTGGTTGGCCATGCTAAGTGAAACCATAGAAAAAAAATGTGTGTAAAGGGATACGACTGCGTGTGATTTTTCAGACCTGAGAATGAACTACTATAATACAGCTTGCCTGGCAGGTCTTGGTGGGGGAGATGCCCCACCCAGGTCAGAGTTGGTGACTAACCGGTACAGTGCAGTTTTTTTCAAGAGAGTTGCAAATGAGGACAGAGACATACTGCTCTACCTTCCAGCCCTGGCACTTACTTTCGGAAAGAGATGGAAGATTTACCCTGGGTGTGGGTGACACCAACCACAAGGCTTTCATTCTAGGTGGGATGAAAAAGGGAAGAAGGAAGTTTTATTTCTGCTTCTCTGGAGTAGCTCCGGTTTCCACCATTGCCTTTGGATGTCCATCTCCAGGTTTCCAGCACACTCTTCGGCCTGGATCCAGCACAGACCCTTTGGGTTCCCCATACGGACACAGGACTCTGCAGGGAGCTCTAGGCCTTCGACCTGTGACTGGATCCTCCAGCTGTCCAGTGTGCAAAGGCCCATTTGCCCTCTCCCACACCTGACTCTGCAGCACCACTGTAAGGCTACCTCAAAAACTCTGTAGGTTCTTCGATAACTGATCAAAGTGCAGAGCAGAGTGTCTGCCTGCTGCAGTTACTCATGTCAAGGCTCGCTCACTACTTCCAGTTTAGCTCCCTGGTCTTGGCCACCCAGACACCTGACTGACAGCTCAAGGGCCTGGGAGCTGCAACCAAGCAACATGTTTAGCTTGAGTAACAAATTAACCTCATTTTCTTTTTATTGTGCTTGACTCTACTGTCAGCCCCTACTATGGTGAACGACACAGGAATTCTCTTTCTCAGACAAGATTTCCTCATCATCATTTAGACAAAAAATAATAGACTGATATGGAAATACCAAGACTGGGGACAGTAGCACGTACTTATAATCCCAACACTTGCAAAGTTGAGGCAGGAGGATTCTGAATTCAAAACTGGTCTGGGCTATGTAGCAAGACCCTATTTCAAAAAACTCAAACCAAAACCAAAACAAAAACCTAAAGGGTGGATAGCGGACAGTATTAGGTGGCAAGTGGCTCTAGAGACGATGACACAGGGTGACTGAAGGTGGGCAAATTGGCATCACTCAAGGCTTCGGGAATGTGTGGTCTTTAAAAGGGCTGATGACCAAAGGACCTGTACTGCTTTTCGCTGTGAGCTCATGTCTAAGAACAGTGGCGAAGGCACAACTTACATCCCGGATGGCTTCGTAGAGCGCTCTGAAGGTCGGCTGCTTGTCGTCGTGATACACGCCCCGGTTCCCATGCAGGATGGACACGCCCTCCCGCTCAGCCTCCTTGCAGTTGCTCCCGTACATGCAGTGGTCGGGACGGTAGTTCCACTGGCAGGGGAACACATAGAGACACTCTGGGGGAGACAAGAGGAAGCCACAGTCAGGGCGGCTTCTCATCAGCATGTTGGGCAATTATGCTTAATGGTCCCACTATATGTGATTCCAACACACAGGAGCGTATGACTCAGACCAAAGATCACCACATTTGTTAAACTTCTGAGATCAAAAACAAGGGGGACAAAGGATGAAAGGGATATCAGTTCTCCCAAATGAATGTAATCATTACCTACCACAAACATACGTTTTTAAAATTCCAAGATCAAGAACTGAAGGGTCACCTTTTACTAATGACATATATTTTATATTTTAAAAAGTCACAGCAGTATTTATGACAAGAACATAAAGCAGAGCATAACAGAGCCTGGATCCAAAGCTCAGCTCCCTAACTCAGAAATCTAGTTTTCATCTGTAAGATGGGAATAAGGGGACTTCTCTTTTATTTTGATTATTAAATTTTAAAGACACATTGCCGGGCGTGGTGGCTCACGCCTGTAATCCCAGCACTCGGGAGGCAGAGACAGGAGGATTGCTGAGTTCGAGGCTTGCCTGGGCTACGTAGTGAGCTCAGGGCCAGCCTGAACTGCAAAGCGAGACCCTGTCTCAAAAAAAAAAAAAAAAAGGGAAAAAAAATTTTAAAGACACGTGGAAAATGCTTACCATAATGTTGAACACACAGTTATGATCACAAGTGTTAGTGGTCCTACTCAACTCTTTGCATAGGCTTTATGAAATGGACAAAATAGGTGTCAAGAAGGAAGCAAAGATTTCTTGTCAGATTAGAAACACAAACTAAACTAAATTAAAAACAGCTACAACAGGAAAGGGGAAAATCCAAAGTGAAAAGCAACAACAACAACAAAATTAAAAAGTTCTCTGCATCAGTGACTGTATATAATGTTCTCTATCTGTGCACACACGTGGATATGTGTGTTTATATTTTTAAACAAGTGTTTTTCTTCTTTAGTACTGAGCTACGTCCCTAGGGCTTTTTTTGAGACACAGTTTTGCAAAAAATCACAAAGTTGTACAGGCTAGGCTCAAATTTGTGACCCTCCTGGGCCGGAGATTTAGCTCAGTGGTTCCGGCGCCTGCCTCGCAAGCGCAAGGTCCTGAGTTCGATCCCGGTAACCACATACAATGCTGGGCATGGTGACTCACACCCACCAGCAATCAATACCACATACCACAGTGCCAGGCATGGTGGCTCACGCCTGTAATCCCAGCACTCGGGAGGCAGAGGCAGGAGGATTGCTGAGTTCATAGCGGCTTACCTGGGCTGCATAGTGAGCTCAGGGCCAGCCTGAACTACAAAGCGAGACCCTGTCACAAAAAAAAAAAAAAAAAAAATTGTGACCCTCCTGCCTCAGCTTCCCAAAGTGCTGGAATTACAGACATGCACTAACACCCCCAATACAAGAGGTCCTTAACCTGGGATGATTCTACCCCCTGACTTATACCCTTGAGGCCCTTTAGTAATATTTGAAGGGAAACACCATTGGTTATTAGTTGTTACATATGTGAGAGGCTGGGACTGATATAGTTTCCCTAAACCTTCTACTGGGGCCAGGGATGCTCTCCATGCTCTACAATGATCAGAACACCACCACCCCCAAGAGAACTTTGTACTGAAAAGACCCTGCTTTAATTCTACTGGACTCAGAAAATGTCCCTCTAGTGCCTACAATTATGCAATTAGCAGGAACTCCCTTCACTCCCAGCTCCCTGGCTCCCCAGTTTAATGACTTTCAGGGCTGGGACCAGAGGAGATTGGATCAAAGCTTTCTGCAAATGCGTCACTGATCATGCGAAAGATCCCATGAAAGAGAACAGGGGGTTACAGACAATCCACAATGCTATTGGAATCACTGCTTCAAGATGTGCTTGTTTACAGGGCTGCAGAGTTGCAGAAAGCTTCAGATACAAAGTAAAGAAAGAGAAGATCATCACATCTCCCCCAGACTGCATATGGTGTTTCTGTGGTTCATTCTTTCACAGGCCTGAGGCATCCAGGCCCCCTCTACTAAATCCTAATTGTCCACAAAACACCTAGACTTTCCTCTTCTTAGTGGGACCCTATTACACCCATTTCTCTTATTTGCATTCACCTCCCCATTTACTTCTACAGAGAAGTGGTCACCCTTAAGTCACAATAGCTGAATTCAAACCCAACTACTCTATTAGCTGTGTGACTTTTCTGCACTTTAGCATAGAGGCTGGATGTGAAAATTGGAGGAATGAAAATATCTAAAAATGCTTCTGAATTGTGCCTGGATTTGTGTCAGTTGCTTCCTTTGGTAACCCAATGGATTACAACTCTCCTTTATGTTAGCCACCTGGGCACCTGCGAGAGTTCTCAGGGGAATGAACTGATCTATTTTTATAACTACACTGATTGATGGGAACAAAACCATTTATTGAGTGGTTGCTATGTGTACGATGGACAAAGCAAATAATGGAAAAGGCCAGTCCTGGCCTTTCTGAAGCTTAAAGCCTGGTAATGAAGGTTTTTGTCTCTTCCCAAGTACTTTAGGGCTTTACTACAGAAGGAAACTCTCTGCACCATCCCTCAAAGACTAAGCCCAGGAAGGGACATTCAGTAGCAGAAGACAGGCGGAAATGGTTTG
Source organism: Thryonomys swinderianus (assembly GCA_004025085.1). Classification (NCBI taxonomy): domain Eukaryota; kingdom Metazoa; phylum Chordata; class Mammalia; order Rodentia; family Thryonomyidae; genus Thryonomys; species Thryonomys swinderianus. The sequence goes on from PVIC010036635.1 coordinate 10,457, forward strand.
AGCATTGGAATCAAACAAATAGCTCTAAATTGGCTTCTACCCCTTGGTGAGTTACCGAAACATTTGACCTAGGTTGAAAAGCAGCAAAGAAGGCAAATTCTCCAGCCTTGAACCCTAGCTTCCCCTGTGTTAGCTGTGGTACTATAGCAAAATGGTCAAAAGAACCAGCTCTGCACAAAATAAATGAAAGTGATGATAATCACTATTGCTACACTTATAGTTAAAATAGGACTATGGCATTAAGTTCCTGGAAGGACACAAGATAAACTAAACAGGCCTAGCATAGTTTCTAATACATAAGCTTTCTGCAATAAATGTTTACTCTGATCACTTCCAGACAAGCAGATAGCCAATCATTCTGAGTTTTCTATGGGTCCCAGATCTGTCTAAGAATCTAATAAAAGCTTTAGACCCTGACTTTAGAAAAATACTGTTGGGTACATATAAAAACCTGTAAAGAACATTTGCTTATAAGTTCAGGCATTTACAGGTCCCCTAAAGACCAGCTAAGAACTTCGGCTATTGAATCTCAAATATGAAATAGAATTCAAGACAGAATTCATTTCACATTTTACACCCCCCTTCTAAGTTTCCCACAGTAAGAAGTGTACACCAGATAGAACAGATAATCAAAACAAGGATCCATTCACCACATTACTGCGAGGCATTGGTGTCTTCGGATGATAAGGGGTTACTCCAGTCCTCAGAGGATTTATGCTCTTGTAAGGAAGATAGTACAAAGATGGCCAAAATGGACATGTATTATCAGGGCTTGTAGGAAGTAGACTTTATTACAGAAGGTGAGATGAGAGGGTGTTCAGTAAAATTTCATTTAAACTCTGGTTTTAAAAAGGATGGGATTCTGACAGAAACAGAAACTTGAAAGAACATCTGGGGAGGAAAAGAATAGCCTGGTCATGGTAAAATGTTTTGAAATTGCAGTTTCTTTTAGAAAAGATAAACTCTCTCAGTTTTGCGAGGCAAAAGCCGTCTCTCCAAAGGGGAAGGACAACAGTATGAAAGTTGACATATATTACTTTGGCTTTAAATAGTCAAGATGTAGAAATCTGTATTAGGTGGCAAGTAATTAACTTTGGTTCAGGAGTGGGAAGCAGAAGAAAAAAAATGAATTTTTATCTTCTATAAGAAGACGAAGTAGTAAACTGGGGAAGGGCAGGAAGCAGGGCCGCTCCAGGGACCTGGGCTGGGACTCACTACCATCAGCTTTTCAATACTGTTGCCTGGAAGAACCACCCCTGAAGTCCACTTTCTGCTCCTGGGCTCCCAGACTGAAGCAGCCAGACAGAAGATGGTCTGACTGGTTTAGCAGGAGTTATGGGAGGGCAGGGCCCCAAGACTGCATGCAAAGAAGGTAATCTCCCTGAGGTCAATGGCATGCTGCTAATGCAAGAGAGAGAAGTCAACATGCACAATGAAGTACATCCTGTGTGTCTTTAATTCACAAGTGAGTTCTGAATGTGTTTGCCTTGGAAATGCTCATTTCATGAACAGGGGCCAGAGAAGCGGGGAGGGACTTCACGAGCATCAGCGCTTCTTCAGCTGAGATGGAAACCCATACGGAGAAGCTAATTAACAGGAAAGCGACCAAATGGTGGTTATTTGTCATATATCCAGTAACCTGTTCTGAAATTGAACTATTTTAAACATGTTTATCAGGGATGTCAAAACTTGCTATTTATTTTTACTTTACTGTTTTTGTTTGTTTTTAATTGTTTTTTAGAACAGGATTTCTCTATGTACTTGCAACTTGCTTTGAATTCATTATGCAGTCCAGCCTGGCCTTGACTCCTCTGCAGTCCTCCTGCCTCAGCCTCTGGAGGTTGGGAATCTGGACAGATATGCAGTACCATGCCTGGCTAAAACTGCTGCTTAAAAAATTGCAACTGAGTGTGGTAGCACAAACCTGTAATTCCAGCACTTGGAAGGCTGAGGCAGATAGCAATTTGAACTACATAACAAGTTCAAGGCCAGCCTGAACTCCACAGCAAGCCTCTGTCTCAAAAAAAAAAAAAAAAAAAAAAAAAAAAAACCGGGGATTTAGCTCAGTGGTTCCAGTGTTTGCCTGGTAAGCACAAGGTCCTGAATTTGATCCCAGGGCCTGGTGGCTCATGTCTGTAACCCCAGCACTCAGGAGGTAGACACAGGAGGGTTGCTGTGAGTTCAAGGCTACCCTGGATACATAGAGAGTTCAGGGTCAGTCTGAACTACAAAGCAAGACCCTTTCTCAAAAAACTAAAAACAAAACAAAATAAAACAACTCAAACAAACAAACAAACCAGAAAAACCACATGAAAGTGTTCTGGTTGTCTTATTGATAATGATATGATACAGTATAGTCTTTAAATTCCCCATTCCTGTCTGGGGATACAGCCCAGAGTGTCACGCCTGCCTAGCAAGTACAAGGTCCTACAAACAATCCTCAGTACAAAAAATAAAATAAAATAATAAAATAAAATTCACAACCTCCAAAATAAACCACTGTAATTTCTTAAAAATTTTTGAAGTCGGGCTGGAGGGTTAGCTCAGTGGTTCCGACGCCTGCCTTGCAAGCGCAAGGTCCTGAGTTTGATCCCCGGTAACCACATATAATGCTGGGCGTGAAGACTCACGCCCACCAACAATCAACACCACATACCACAATGCTGGGCATGGTGGCTCACACCTGTAATCCCAGCACTCGGGAGGCAGAGACAGGAGGATTGCTGAGTTTGTGGCAGCTTGCCTGGGCTCCATAGTGAGTGAGCTCAGGGCCAGCCTGAACTACAAAGCGAGACCCTGTCTTAAAAAAAAAAATTTTTTTTTGAAGTTAACCTATTTTAAAGCCCTTGGTCTTTGCTACTTTTCTTACAGTTGTAAATAAAGCAGTTCATCAGCTGATTATTTTTATATCTGAAATCCCTTAGTGAGACCAGTACCAGTCTACATTTATTTCTGCAGCCTGCTAGCTATCTGCAAAGTACCATATGAATCCACTGCTCTTTAACTTCCCGATTATTTCATACCTTTGGCACCTCTGACATTAACGAACAATTAGTTTATACTTGTTGAATTCAACTTCATGGTTGTCACTTACTATACTTTTTGCCAACAGAATGGACGCTAATTGATTCCACTGTTAACATTTTTTTTGAGACAGCGTCTCGTTTTGTAGTTAAGGCTGGCCCTGAGCTCACTATGTAGCCCAGTAAAGCCTCAAACTCAGCAATCCTCCTGTCCTGCCTCCCGAGTGCTGGGATTACAGGTGTGAGCCACTATGTCTGGCACTGTGGTACGTGGTACTGATTGCTGGTGGGTGTGAGTCACCACCCCAGTATTGTTGTATGTGGTTACCAAGGATTGAAACAGGGTCTTTGCTAGGCAGGTGCCAGAACCACTGAGCTAAATCTCCAACCCTGTTGGTGTGTTTTTTGACATTAAATTTTTCATGTTTTTCTATATAAGTGAATCCATCTCTGTATCTTACTCAAATATTATATAGGTAATTTCAAGAAACCTATGGGTGGTTGGTAAAATAGATTAATATCATCCCCTGAAATAAAAATCAGTTTCTGGTCAATCTCTTGGGATCAGTGCTGGAACTAGACAGAGATGACTCTGTGTTCAGTTGATTCCTCTTGGAGGGATACATGGTTAATATAAGTTTATGGAAAATCCCATCTATAATGTGAATTAATACAAAGGCAAAGTGAGTCAGAATAAGTACTCTTAGCCTTATTCCTATCATCAATTTTATGCTTAGTTTTATATATAATTAAAGCTATTTTTTCTTTCTGTTGAAAAACTAGTATTAAAAGCTCTAAATTTGCTGTTACATTTTAAGCTATAAAAGGTTAATGAACCAGTAATGGAGAAATGACTTTGTAATATGATTCCTTTAAAATACTGTAATCCCTTATATGTGATATTTTGTCTATCTCTGTCCCCACACAGAACTCTACTGCTTCTACTCTGCCTTGTTACATTTGGCTGGCTGCATTTTCTTTCCTGCTATGGCCCATTTTTCTAGATATTGCTACCAAAGAAGAAGCTTGTGTTCATTTCTGAGGGAGGAAAATGTAAAACTTTGCACCTCTAGTCCCTTATGACTGGGTAAGGGTGCTTATAGCTGTGTTATACTTGGGCAGTGGGTCTTCTTTCTCTTTCTCAAGAATGTGAATTAGGAAACATCAGAAAACTATTATTATTGGTTATAGGTTTGCACAGTTGTGTTAAATTGGAATTGATAATTGGGTTGGGCCCTGGGCAAAGACTGAGAATGCTGAAAGAGTAGAATCCAATATTAAAAGAAGCAAGGAAGACAGAATCACAGTGCCTCTGAAGGCTGACGAAATTGCTTTGGTCCTCAGCAGCTTCTCTTAGCCAGCTGTCACAAAAGTTGGCTTGGCTTGACTCACATAGTCATAAGTATCCCCAGACTCTTAGTATCTACACTCCCTTAGCTGGTCTGAATGGAATTTGGATCCCTGAAACCTAAGTGCATTCATGCCAACTCATCTTCCTAGAGAGAGTTCTCTGGACTCTTGTCAGATTTATCCCTTCTGTAGAACTCTGATCTCGACTTAAACTCACGTGTCAAAATGTGAGCTTAAATTTTTCTGCCCGGGTGAAGTTGCCTGGGTTTTGCCTGCCAATAAATACCCTGCACAAGAAGCTACTTGCTTGCACAGCCCCCACAGGCTTTCCCTGTCTCCTCTCGAGTTGGTCTATTGCCTAGCATTGCAGTTGTACACCCACAGGCATTTACTCCTAATTACACCAAGAGTTTTAAAACATTCTGTGGCTAATGACTTTTAAACACATTTTACAAAGCAGCGTTACTGGCTACAGGAGACTAATAATAACATTCCAGACATGTGCTACAGGTTTTAAGCACATTGCCTCATCCATAGCAACCCAAGGAATCATAACAATAAACATGTTTATCTTCTGTGTGCCAGCCAATACTGGCTCCCTCTCTCCTTTCCAGGGGTAAAGGTGACAAATCTTTTTTTTTTTCAAATATAGGTGTTTGTGGGTTATAGAAAGTGCTCCCGAAATATAAAAATGAAGAAAAACTTTAAGATAGGATCAGTATTGCTGGCTTTTCAGTTTTAAAAAAAAAATCACATTAAATAAAGTCCTCAGATAAAGTGTGAAACAGAAAAATCAAATACAACCATACAAAGAACAGTTACTAAGTTCACCAGAAACTGATCTAAATTTGGTTACTTATTAGATACTGTTCAGAACTAGGATTTAGAACAACTGTATAATTACTTTAAAGTATCTTTTACCCAGGATGTGTAAGATTGGGAATGCAGAAACCATTAAAATCAGCTAAGGTCAGGCCCAATTACAGGCAAGGGGCTTGTGTCTAATTGCAAAGCTGCTCTGAAAGATCTTTGAGTATTATTTACTCACTGATGACATTCTCAAATCATCTGCAACAGGCTAAAAGGATTTCTGGGGAAGCAACCATGTGAATCTTTTGAAATCCTCAGCTTGAGAATAGGGAGGGGAGGCTTACAATGAAGCAGCAAGCAGAATACCTGCTACTATGTGCAGCTCAAGTATTGCAGCTGGGAGCTCGGCACAGGCATTGAAGGAGAATGGACAACATACTCCGGAATTTCAAGGCAAAGTGCACAGCTTTATTCCAGCACCAGCTGACAACCTTGGGACTTTTCCACAAAGAGGCTAGTGGTGGCTCTGCTGAAGCCAGGCTCTTTATATCCTTGTTACAGAACACTCCTGAAGTTAAGGGGTGGAGTTATACTGTCCTCTCATTGGTCAGGCCCAGCAATTCTATAGGGCCCAGCAATTCTATTGGTTACAAGCTTACATTACTTATAGATTAGTATCCTGTACAGACTACAAGCTCCATTGGTTAGAACAGTGCACAGATTTCCACCAATAGCAAAGATGCAAGTACAAGAAACTCTTTGAAAGGAGAAGACCTTCTGGACCAGGGAGAGCCTAGTGTTTTGTTTTGTTTTTTGAGACAGGGTCTTGCTTTGTAGTTCAGGCTGGCCCTCAACTCACTATGTAGCCCAGGCAAGCCTCGAACTCAGCAATCCTCCTGTCTCTGCTTCCTGAGTACTGGGATACTGGGATGCTGGGATTACAGGCATGAGCCACCATGCCCGGCACTGTGGTATGTGGTATTGATTGCTGGTGGGTGTGAGTCACCACGCCCAGCATTGTATGTGGTTACCGGGATCGAACTCAGGGCCTTGAGCTTGCGAGGCAGGCGCTGGAACCACTGAGCTAAATCTCCCGCCCGAGCCTACTGTTTTGATGGCCAAACTTCAAACATAAGAAAAGCTGGAGAGCATGCAACAGTTTGCAAAGCTAAGCCAGGCAAAGGGAAGAGGTCAATTACAGAGACTCTCAAGAGATAAGCTAGAGCTTTACACGAATAGAAAGGTTTTACAGATTTGTTTTCTCCTTCAATGACAGTTTTAGCACACAACAGAGAGGAAAAAGCAGTATTAACAAGAGAGACAAACTGTAGCAGAAAGCTACACAACCAAATACTTACCTGGCTCTCTAGAACCCCCCACTCCATCTCAGAGAAGATCCCTGTTCCCCAACGTGGGCTGGAGGGATGTTCTGGCCTTATACCTCTGCTCTAGTTCTTATTAGCGGTGCTACAAATTATTTAGCTCGCTTTCCTTTGGTTTCTCTGTCTGTAAAGTGAAGATTCTATTCTCAGGGTCATTAGGAGGGTTAAGTAAAAGAATGATTAGACGAGCACCTGCCACTTAGGAAATAATTTCTGAGTGTGTGCTCCTAGCCTTGCTGAGCCATTCTGGACCCATATTTCTCTCCTGAGAATGGGGAGTTGGCTGGACTAGTAGCAGGAAACCTCAGCATTGTGCTTTGAAGCCTAGAGAGGAGAGGATGACAATGTGAAAGGAGGAATAACAGTTTCAGGGGGAGGAAGTCTCACTTGCCTGCCTTACATATCTGTTTGCTTATTTAAAAGGCATCTTTGTGCTTAGACTAAATACAGGCTTCCTCTGTTTGCAGCCAAGGGTCCTAACCAATACACCTACACCTAGGGAAAAGATGAAACCTTCTTAAGAAGAAAAGGAATGAGGACCAGACCAAGTTTCCTGTGACTTTAGAAGAGATTAAAATATACGAAGGGTGAATAGAACAGACATCCTTTTTGTCCACTTAGTGTTGGGAGCCTTTCCCAAACCTCTGTTATCAGTCTGCTTCTTTTTCTTTTGATCCAAAGACATGTGAATTCTGGCTTTAGAACAGCATTTGTGTGTATGTTTTTTTTTGCTTTTTGAGACAGGGTCTCGCGTTGTAGTACAGGCTGGCCCTGAGCTCACTATGGTGCCCAGGCAAGCCGCCGTGAACTCAGCAATCCTCCTGTCTCTGCCTCTCGAGTGCTGGGATTACAGGCATGAGCCACCACGTCCGGCATTGTGGTATGCGGTGTTGATTGTTGGTGGGCATGTCTCCACGCCCAGCATTGTATGTGGTTTCCAGGGATCGAACTCAGGACCTTGCGCTTGCGAGGCAGGCGCCGGAACCACTGAGCTAACCCTCCGGCCCCACAGGCAGAAATCTTTATCAACAGGAGTCTCTCACTACTTCAGAATCTTAAAAGACAAAAGAAAGGCCTGAACAGAGTAAGGATTACTTTTTTTGTCCTCTAAAGATTTTTCTCAAGTAAAAACATGGTTTCTATTTTGACATTAAATTTTATTAAATAAGGGGTTTTTTTGTTTGTTGTTTTTTTCTTTTGAGAGAGGGTCTCACTCTATAGTTCAGGCTGGCTCTGAGCTCACTATGTAGCCTAGGCAAGCTTCAAACTTAGCAATCTTCCTGTCTCTGCCTCCCAAGTGCTGGGATTACAGGCGTGAGCCACCACGCCCGGCTAATGTCATTAAATACGGTTTTACCTAAGAAGGAAATGTTCTTAGCTTCAGTTATTAAAATGAAAGCATAGGGGGCCGGAGGGTTAGCTCAGTGGTTCCGGTGCCTGCCTCGCAAGCGTAAGGACCT